>RBVU03000124.1:0-18927 GCA_004115045.4 Sinella curviseta
AAGACAATAGGAAGGGTCAGAGATTAGCGGTAGGGAAATGCACTACTGTGCAAAGCTCGACCCTACCAGAGATAGAGGTTGGTACCTATTTACCTACTCATAGATTGCGCAGTGCATTTCTAATGAAAAAAGTATGTGCTTATTACAATGCGAATGCATCATGGCATAATACATGGCAATTTAATGACAATTATCATAATACTCACAGAATCAGAACATTGCAAACCTTTATCTATACATCAAATCAAGCAAAGTCTATTTGTCCACTCGACTCATTCTCGTTCTTGTACTTTCGCAAAATAGTTTGATTGTGATTGAAAAGATAGGAACCGTGCAAACCTCCAGTTAAAAATATTCCAATAATAAAATATGGTATAAAAAATTTAATCATGGAGACTTAGTAATATATAAAAATGTATGTATGCTTTTCCGATTATCATCAATGCCACATCAATTATAAAAGTCGATATTTGAGATTTACAATAAATGAAGACTTCTTGGACGGTATCTTCTTTACCGATTCGTCAAGAGTTGCACAATAATTCTAACAAATGGCATCCCCGTTTGCAGTGTAAGAATATAATTTATTATTCAGCAAGAATTTAATTCATATCATTGTATAATCCTGACTTATATTGAACACACATTTCGTTTTGAGTTTAATAATAACCGCACCGATTGGTATATTGAATATTTATATATTGAAATTGGGAATCCTCACATGCATAGTACGACGGTTATCCATATGATAACCATTAGCGAGCCAGCTCTATTATGAATTGCCCCACTAGGCATTCCATAGCATTCCACATAGGATAACCTTGCATAGCGGGCAAACATTTTAATGATTCGCTGCCCTTCGACTTTGCATCTCTAGTCTTCCTTCTCTTCAGTGTTCATTTAGGCTTGCAGCAGAGCAGATGTAAAGAAACTTGGAGCTAGGCAAAAGAGCTAAGCAATCTTTCTTGTTAACTTCCTATTGTGGGATTCCATACAATATGTGAACGTCATGGAACCGACTTTTTAAATAAAAAAATCATTTGTATATTGGGATTGTCATTTAAAAATGAAACATTACATGAAAAGGGTGAAAAGTACTAAAGGTATTTTTAAAGACGAGCATAACACTAGTTGTGGGTAAGCGGGTATGTGGATGCAGAGTATAATAAATTACAAAATGTTTAGCGTAAAATTTTTACTTTATCCAGTGCGTGTCTCGTCATTCATTTTCCGGTGTTATTTGTTGCTGTATAATGTCCTCTCAAAGAACTCGGGGTGTAATTGCAGAAAAATACTAGATACCCGTGGGACTCGAATGTGTCTGCTACTTAAAGTGATTTTCATAGCGGCAGGAGTGATATAATGCATGCTCCAGGTCAGTCACACCACGCAAAAATAACGGTAACACAGTCTATCTTGTAAACATTTGTGAAATTTTGTAGTCCTCTGCCAGCTAAACTAACCTGCCAGCCTAAGTTTTATAGTGGTAGGTAAACTGCTTCTTTTTTAGCATTCCCATTATCTTGTTTCTTTTTTAATTTGATAAGTATCAAAGTAATTTGTTTTTACGGCAAGATGGTATCAAAAAATCGCGACGATGTTTAATGTAGAAATTGTGCCAAAACTTCGGATCAATTATTCTTTTTATTAGACTGATGAATGGGTAACCATATCTGCGTTCCGTACTACCGAAACATTAAATTAACATGGTACGTGTACTTGTCCAAAGTAATAGTATCAAAATTGTCATATATTGCTCCTGTAAATCATTGTATTGGTTGTTGCGGTTAGTTTACAAAAAAGTACTATCTGAGTATGGAAATGTTGTCAGACACAGATTATATTATGTTAACTTTGACAAACCTACATATTCACAATTTTCGGGACTTTTTTGCATATTTCTCCGAAAGTAGGAGCACCAGAAGGATACCGATCACTTCAACGGACTACCGTTAGGCCCCAAAAAACTTATCCAAAAAACGCAGATTTTTTTCGAAATAGGTCAAATTGGCAAACACCTACTCATTTGTCCTTTCCAACATATTTCCTTAATATGTATGTATTTACGCATCTTAAAATTTATTACTGAAGTCTTTTCGGGACCAATGATAGTGAACCTGTTATTTCTGTAATTTGATAATGCTCACATGACAGCCAAAACGGCGTTAACATATCAAATGAACGAAATAAGTCAACATTGAAGCAACAAGTCAAATGTTTACTAACTACCGCACAGAGGTTTACCGAGCCCAATTTTCGCTTGAAAATCAATTTTGTGTTGAGTTTTCGAAAAATGTGAAGTTAACATAATTTTAATGTACTATATACAAACTCGACCTGAATTTTCATAAAAAACTTGTTTCAAGTCGAAAAAGTTAAAATTTCGACATGAAAATTAACACAAACTATAAAATTATGACATTTTTAAAATAAAAGTTAATCTTTGCAGATATTCGCACTGAGGTACGCTAAAACTCTTTTCAGAATCTAAATCTCCGACTCTTTTTACATGGGAAACCGTTCTCAGATCCTGCATACCTGCGTGTGGTTTTGTGTAATTAAGTTTTAAAATAATTATTTCAAAGTTAGTTAAGGGGTCTTCCAAAGCGTATGTATGCACTTTGCCGTAGTTAAGCGGAAAAGTGGGTGGTTTCCAAATTACGTCTATAATATGCTGAAACGCAGTTCACTTGTACTTTAGAACCTGTAGATTTCAAACAACACAATTTCCACACGCCCCACCCCCTTTTACCAAAGGGGCGGGGCAAAATTTTAAAAATGATTTTTTCGAATTAGAAGCTGAAAATTAATGCACATGGGTTATCAAACACGTGCATTTCAAATATAGTAAAATTTATGCCCCACCCACTAGTGTACATGCCAAAAATACCGAATATTTGCTTGCCCTCCACTTGACACCAGTGGGTGGGGCATAAATTTTACTATATTTAAAATGCACGTGTTTGATAACCCATGTGCATAAATTTTCAGCTTCTAATTCGAAAAAAATCATTTTTAAAATTTTGCCCCGCCTCCTTGGTAAAAGGGGGTGTGGCGTGTGGAAATTGTGTTATTTGAAATCTACAGGTTCTAAAGTACAAGTGAACTACGTTTCAGCATATTATAGACGTAATTTGGCAACCACCCACTTTCCGCTTAACTACGGCAAAGTGCATGCATACGCTTTGGAGGACCCCTTAACTAACTTTGAAATAATTATTTTAAAACTTAATTACACAAAACCACACGCAGGTATGCAGGATCTGAGAACGGTTTCCCATGTAAAAAGAGTCGCAGATTTAGATTCTGAAAAGAGTTTTAGCGTACCTCAGTGCGAATATCTGCAAAAATTAACTTTTATTTTAAAAATGTCATAATTTTATAGTTTGTGTTAATTTTCATGTCGAAATTTTAACTTTTTCGACTTGAAACAAGTTTTTTATGAAAATTCAGGTCGAGTTTGTATATAGTACATTAAAATTATGTTAACTTCACATTTTTCGAAAACTCAACACATAATTGATTTTCAAGCACAAATTGGGCTCTGTAAACCTTCCGGTATACCGGAAGCACGAACATTCTCGAATGAATAACAGATATTTTCCGTATTTGACAAATATTTGTTCCAGCTTCTTGAAAACATATGGAATGCGACTTCCGGGAAAGAAGAACTGCATCTCCATCAAAAAATTTAAATCTGTGACCATAATTCTAACATCAGAGTTAAAGCATTGATTGATATTTCGACTGGATAGGTATTTAGTTTCTTTGAAGCACAATTTGATTATAAAAACAAAGTATTAAAATTATTTGTTTCATTTATGTGTATATACAGTTAATTTAGCTTCAATTTGTCATTCGAAGCTATAATATCAGTCTAGTACCAGAGGGCAAATTTGCCCTCCGAGAGGTCGAATTCGCCCTTTTGGAATAATTAATAAAAAACAATAATTCGGCAAATCCTGCAAGCTGCACCGAAAAAAATGGAAAAAAGTATTGTTATAATCAGATAAAATGCTCGATTTTCTCATATATTGCGTTTAAATGGCGGAGCATCTTTCTATAAGGTACGTGAAACGCATAATTCGAGAGAGACCTAACGGCAAAATGTTCATCAAGGAGCTACAACTATCTCATAAAAACATGTTAAATACGTTAGGCATGTTTTATTAACTACCGGAAGCATGAAATGCTTATATAGGTAGTTATTGCGATTGATCTGTTTGTCTGTGTGTCATAATTATATTAATTTATTACAATTAAAGAATATCAACATCAGTTCGATGATTAATTTCGGAACCACATAATAGTTTAATATTTTGCAAGTTTTAAACACAGAAAATGACAGCGTCACTGAGTATAGGAAAGGACGCACAGATACAAAAGGTTGGCAGATTCAACTTAATTTTTAAAAATCAAATAGGTATGCTGTATATTATGCACGGACGTAAATTTGCCATCTTTCAGTTGAATTAGGAACTGCCTTCACTACTTGCTTGCTTTCATATTTGACTTGACATATTTATGTAACTTACCTGAGTGACCTTGAAACTTGCATTCCGCTAAACATGATGCAAATGCAATTAGTGACACTAAAATTTAAATTTATGGACACAATGCAAGAATAAGAATTATAACAATGCCCCTAGCTTGTAACCTTGTAACAATGCCCCTAGCTTGCTTGATATTGGTATCGGAACAAAGCGCACTATTCTATAGTATAATCTAGATCTTTCTTTATACCCCGCGCGAAGAAGTAAGTCCCACTTTTCACAAAAGCTACAGCTTACCAGCAACGTCTTTTGACTTCGACTCTTCGGATGTTGAACGTTCTTAACGAATACCATAATTGGTGTACTTGCCAACACCTTTGGGAGTACTTCATAAAGCTGCATTCGAGAAGAATCAAAATTCTCCGTTAGTTCTATAAATGACAGAATATATTTTGGTCCCACCAGCTTATCTCGATTTAGAGCTTTGTGATTCCATATGAAGGTAGGGAGGTTGATTGGAATGGCATAGGGATAATGCGATTTGTTGCTATGACAATTAATCAACAAAGCGCTCCACACTTGGTCCTTCTCCGCTCCCAATATTTGAACAGAACACACGGGATTAAATTTGACCGGAGTGTACAGCTTGTAATATGTTGATGCGAAGGTAAACTGTTTAGAAGATTGACCGCTGCTCTGTAACGAAGGATATGTTATCAATTCAAGAATTGATACGTCGTACCGCATTGATGTCTTGAAAATATTATAAGACTTCAAGCGAAATAATCCACTGGCAGTATGCATGACGCAGGAAATATTTCCAAATTCTTGAAATATTCCGTAGACGCTGTCTTCAAAAAGCGAATTAATGCCCGAGGCAACAGCAAGGTAATTGTTTGACGACAATATTAACATATATAAACATTTAACTGCAAAATTATAGGTATAATAGTGACGTTGAGACTAACGTTTCCGAATCTAATTGGATTTTGATAAAAATCCCAATGCGAATCACCAATATATTTAGCAAAATATTCAACAACATTCTTGTGTATGCGCAGGTGATACTGAAATGTACAAATGATACTGCTTTTACTCATATATGTTTGTTCATAAGCAAATTTAAATAATTGGTTTAATACATTTATCGAAACCGTAAAAGAAGTTAATGGATGCAAACATTTTACGAAACGAATCGAAGTTGTCTTCCAGCTTCTTGTGTATGTTTGTTGTTCCTGGCACAAAAATTATTTATTGAATTGTGTTGTGATCATTTCACGAATAGGAATATGTACATCGTGAATGTATATGAATACGTTCGGCTGAGTGTGTGAGATATGACATTGGAAGAAAAACGTAAATAAACAACTTAAACTGACGATTATATAGCCTACGTAGGCGATTAGCTGAGCAGTGTCCTTTTGTGCACCAACAACTTGTTGGCACCAGCTCTTAACGGGTTCACCTGAAAGCACCTCTTAAATCAAGCCAAACTTCTGGATTCATTTCAATAATTTACTTTGTTGAAAAGTAAATTATAATCAATGTGAGATCGACAGACCAGACGACATTACACTTCCATTTGAATCATGAAATTACTGTTCTGGAGTACCTGGTTTTTGCAGCACTTTTCATGCCAAAGCGAAACTTTATTGAAGTATTTGCAGCCTATTTGAACTCAAAAAGACACGAAGATGAAAAATGTGTTTTGTAGCCAAATACTTCAATTTGAATGTTTATCGTGTGATATTTTTACACTAATGTCGGCAACGTTCAAGATAGTAATGCATAATTTGTAGACCGATAGTGCGGTAACGCTTTGTCCTGTCAAGCATTCATTTTTTCTCAGGTGTTTCAAGTGCAATAAAAGAGAAATAAATAAAGCTCTGCAGTTACAAGAGCAAGCATTTCTATATGCACAAGTAATCTGCAATTAATCGACAACGATGCAGTTACCAAGAAAAGAATTAACGCATTTCTAACAATGAGGGTACCCAACCTCGTGGAGAGTCAATTACAAATTTGGGGACTTCCAATATGTAAAAAAGAGCGCTGAAAATGATGCCACTTTCAGAATCTGCTAAATGTTAAGTGGTTAGACTGTACGGGCGTTGGTGTGGCTTAAAGTAGCTAAATGCACAATGTTACAGTACCTGCAAATCCGGTAAAGATGAATATGTGCTTACGAATATATCAGAATCGAAACATACGTATCAAAGTATCACAGCACCGAACTATGAATATTTTATGGTTCCTGTTTTGTAGGGTAAACACACATGTACCAATTACCAATAAATACATCAAAGGGAGTCAATCGTGTATTTCATTGATGTTCAACCTAACTGTCTTGATGGATTAAAATAGCAAAAAAGAGAAGAAAGTTAACAGTTTTTATTAATTTGCTTTCGTAAATACATGATTTTATTCACAAAAAGGTCACTAGTTACTGTCCGGCTATTCCAACATTTAATATATTTTGTATAGAAAACCACCAGTTTAACTTTAGCATATTTCAATTCACTTTGACATGATATATTCGGCTACTTTAAGCCACACCAAAGCCCGTACAGGCTAACCACTTAACATTTAGAAGATTCTGAAGGTGGCATCATTTTCAGCGCTCTTTTTTACATATTGGAAGTCCCCAAATTTGTAACTTACTCTCCACGAGGTTGGGTACTCTCATTGTAAGAACGTTCCACATCATCTTTGCAATGTGTTTGTGGGATCTGATTTTTTTCTATTTATTACATATAAACATCATTAGCTCAAAGCTTCAATGTGATCTGCGTATGTGAATTTTTAAGATAGTATATGAGGTATTTTTTATTTCATTGTTCAATAATGCAATACATATAGATCACACAATAAGCATATATACATTATGTTAGTTAGGCTGCTAATCTATAATCGTATAAAGCTTATTTTGTATGGACAAAACGGATATAAATAATATATATGCGTGTGATAGATGGCAGCCATGCAGTTGAAAGCAATGCCTGAATACATCATAAGGAACTTATATACTATACTATAAATATCACCAATATTGTAATCTGATGGACTCCCACGAAAACAGGATGTAAGTAACTGTACGCTTGCAATAATATAAGATATTTTCAAAAATGTTTGAGAGGTTTTCTACAAGGAAACAAGTGGCTCCTAATGCCAGTCCGTACAACAATGCAAAAAATATTATCGAAATATTTCCTTGCATTGTAGGTCGCTTCAATGTCGTGTCTTTCAAGTTTGGAACAAAATTCGTTGTCTCTCGAACTAAACTTGACCATCTGTCCCATATTCCGGAAACGGTCAACCCTCGGATCCTCTTTAGAACATTAAGATGGACCATTCCAAAAATTTGCATACCAACAGAAATGTTGGCATATGTCTCTTTTCCAACGTATATTTTGAAGTCAGGTTGAGCCTGAAATAACTTAACCGCATACTGATTCGCCATGTACAATGGTAGCAGCAGCGCATACTTTTTTCCAGCTTTCAAATGATTGAACAGAACATTTTCTTGCGAATCCATCAACACGCGAAATATTTCATTTCGTCTCGAATAAAAGTTTGTTGAACTTAAGCTAAACCAATTTTGTCGATTTGCATGAACAGTTCTTTTGAATGTGTCTGTCGAGTTTGGATGAAGAGATGAATGGTTTAGTAAGGAACTGACAGTGCCTACCATAATGCCAGATTCCTTTGCAAATTCCCACCACTGATAAACCTCAGATCTTGCTTCAAATGCTCGGTTGCTTCTGCGAATAATGTGAGCAGAGTCTTGGTAAATCCCGCTAAACCAACTTAGCAAGCTTTCACTGGAGTTGAAGTTCCAATAGGGTGGATGAACAAAGATGTCACTTGCTCTTACTTGAACTGTAAACTTATCCTCAACTATTTCGTCAAACTGTGCATAAGGCACAAGATCACGAGGGGATATCATGTTATACACGTTATTGTTTTTGTAGCCGTTGCTAAGAACAATTCCTATAAGTAGTGCCGCGAGAACAGTAAATCGGGCATGCGCGTTACCGCTCAAGTCGGGCTTGAATGGATCACCCTGCTCCAAAAATAGTTTTATAAGAGAATACAAATGAGTAAATGTTGAGCCATTTGCGGAAATTCTGTGGTGTGTCCAAGCCAAAATAACAGAGACTGAAGAAATGCAAGCCCAGACACTCCAGCCGTAAACATTGATTAGCTCGTAAAATCCAAAGGAATGTTTGCCGCGGCTGCTGCAGCAACTTACGAAAACCAGGTTGAACAAGTATTCCTTGTAGGAGAGCCGCATTATATTGGAGACGTTACTAGAAAATATGAACACGCTTATTCTTACATCAGAATGGAATTTTATGACATCAGGAACGAACACTGCTTTCCCATCCTGACAGTACTCATTATGGTGACTAGAAAAGTCAACACTCAATGTGGAATTGGACATTATATCGTAGAGCAAAGATGCGATTCCAGACGCAAAGAACCCGACAATTCTAGAATCTCCCAATATATTTGAATAGTGGTGCACACGATTGTGAGTATATAAGCCAAGTCTGCACTTACGCATGGCATCATAAAATTTAAATATATGGGACAGTTTATTTGCACTGCCGCCTAAGCCGACGTTCCAGCGAAGCTTTTTCTCATCGACATGTGAATTTAAATATTGGGTTATGTTGGATAAACTGATAGGCGTGAATATTACCGGTATATGTTTGTATTCAAGATTGTTCCAGTTAGTCGATATTCTACTTAACCTGGGAGGTTGCACCGTTGCTCCTCCGAACGTCAGCAAAAGTGTCTCCGTTTGAAGTATGGGATCGATAACAAATTTCCGATATTCTATAACTCTGTACGTGTCAGCAAGTGATTTCATGAAATGTTGTAAACTATCTTTTGTTAGCGGAGCAATTTCGTGGTCTACAAAGATGTGCAAGTTTGGATGCAATGACGGTTTAGCAGTAATGTGGGTTTTAGCAATGATCCGATCAATTGCCAAATAAAACGAAAGTGGATAGTGGATGCCCAACAAAATTGATGGATGTACAAGCAGCGAAATTTGGACCTGACAAGTCCAGGGTTTCGAGTTACCGGAATATTTCAGCAGATTGATTTGCACACACAGACTCTTGATTTTATCCGGTGAGTTCCAAGAGTTAACCGATTCCATATAATTGGATATTCGACAATTGATCATATTATCAAAACCAGTTTTCTCACTAATATTCCCATGAGCATATTCGAAAGGTATCCAGATTGGCGTGTACCTCCTATACGTTTTTGTGGTGGAAGCGTTATGGAGTATTGCCACATGTGGTCTCCTCAGAACAGTGGGATTCTGCAAAGGACCTATATCGACACTCTGCAGGTTGTCAATAGTGACATGGCATCTTGACAGTTCCAAGTTGTCAAAAACATGCGAAGGATTGAAATGAGTGTCCCGCCCCTTCCCTGTAGTGGTTAGTGACGCTTTAATTGCCGCGAATTTAGTTTTTTGTGAGCTATGTAGAAACGCGTCTGGATCAAAGTTTCCTATAGGTATTACGACAAAGTTGAGTGAACTAGATTCTGAATCCGTGAACGTGGCAAGATTTGTGAAGATGAATGTCCAAACAACTAAAAGTTGCACAACGTAGATTGATGTATGTACCATATTGTTACTTTTGCTTCAATTCATTAATTCTCGCAGTTTAAAACGAGATAATGCCCTTCTTCTTTTGATCATGTGGCCTGTCGCCTGGAAAAGAATCTATATAATTATTTTGACAATAAATCACCAACTATAAAATGTAGCGGATTGTCCAGTCTTGGAGATTATTTAGAATATTTGGTCGGCTGTTATATTGAAACAATCATCTCAGTTGAAAAAAGCTAGCTGAATGTGAAAAAAATTGCTCGATTTTAGCATACCGTCCGAAAGCTTTCTAGCGTTAACTAAAACTTTGTACTCCATATCAATTTATTGAAATACGATAGTATGTAAGATATCTCATTATATGTGGCACGTGTATCGATTAGCAGAGCCAATTAATTTATTGACCGGAAGACGGCAAATTGACAATTATTTGTCCGTGAGTAAGTTTGCGCATTAGAGCAACTTACTCTAAATGTTTAGCAGGAATATCAAAAAATTACCTATCAAGCATATAACAGGAGCTCTCATCCAACAGTTAGTTAAGAAATTAATTTGCTTGAGACGCTCTTCTGATTACTTTCAGTTAATCGAAAATATTAATTATTTTCAAACGGCCAATAAAGCCATCCGCAGCGAAACCATGGCAATATTAAATTATGTTTCTCAAGAAAGCTTTGCTGTCTCTTTTCCTGAAATGCAAATGTTTTAGTTTGTAGATTGAAAAGAGTGAGAATCAGATCTCTTAGTTTACGGAAAATTTGAAATGGCTTAAACCAACATCTGTCAACAAGTGCCAGAAAAATTAAGTTAACGGTTTTATATTTGCATTGCAAAAGCATTCAGTAAATTTAAGCAGGGTAATGCAATGATGATAAGCAAACAAAACCTGACGATTGGCTATTTGATTGCATAATACTTACGTGGAACCTGATAGTGAAACACCTGAACACAAGTGGGGAAAAACTCTTCTTCAAACAAGAAGGAAAAGCAGGAAATTTCAAGTGAAAACAAACTAGCAAAATATCACCCCTCACTTAAAGGAATGACCGCTTTTATTGGTACAAAATTGTGACTGGAGATGAAAGACGTATTCATTATTACCAGTATTACATAAACAAACCATCGCTTCAATTGGTTCCAGAGCGTTTACAGCCATATTTTAAAGTTTATGTTGAAAAAGGGTAAGAAATGTGCAATTTCAAGGCTTGGGCATAGATGCTTGGCATTTCGATACAGAGATTGCTAGAAGCTAGTCAACAAATGCACACAGTTGGTAAGAAACTGGAGTAACTACGTACAAAAAATTTCTTAAATATGTCCAGCCGTTGCGAAATGGGAGCTAAATAAAATTGATGAACAACTTTACGAAAAGCCTACGTAGTGATATATTTTAGAGCCGGTTTAAATGACCGACGACTCGTCCAACAAATTAGCTCACAGATCATATTCTTCCAAGTTCGTTCCAGTTTAACTGTTTTTATGATTGAAGCTTCTAAAGAATAAAACAGCAGCTACCTATTTTGAATTTCGAAAAGCCCCGTCAAGTCAACTATGAATTCAAAATAGTTTCTGCTTTATCATCACAACGAGATTATCTAGATTGTAACGTTGTTAGATTTTCAAAGTTCACCTAAAAACGATGGTTTCTCAACGTACCCCAAGAAATATAGGCCGGTCTAATAAAAGTAACCAAATGGTTCTTAGTAACATGATAAATGAATGATAGTTTAAAAATGAAATTTTAAAAACAAACATCTCGTCAAACTGTCCCCATATCCGGTTTCTGAACCATGTACATATCACAAAATTTCCCCGGATTCCTGGTTATTAACCTTTTGCTTGTAGCTGATCTTCTAAGGGCACGTAACTTAGGATATGGAGTCAAATCCTACCTTATTTAAAAATTGGAAGTAGACTTCATTTATTTTTTTCTACATACAAGCACTCCAATCTAAATGCATTATGTTGTCCAGTTTGCCACTCAAACTAATGTTGTAATCATGAGAATAATAATACCTATCAGCATATACTTCCTCGTTCCAAGTATGGTTTATCAGTAGAACGAGCTGTATTCTTTCACCAAACGCTCGATTCAGTGCTTATGTATGTTAAACTGCAATCTTTATAAACTGACATTAATATCTACTTGTGAATATTATTTAAGCTAAGAATTCTGCTTAGAGGTACATTATTTAATAGTTCATACGTTAAATTGAGCTATTGAGCAGTACCGGGATATCAGTCAAAAGTACATATAGAATATTATATCAAATGCACAGCATTTCGTGGAGATCTGTTGTCCTAGGAAAGTATGATGAAACCTAAGCATTCAATTGTCCTCAATCGTTTATTCTTTACCACGGTGCAATTGTGATACTATTAGCGCAGACTACAGGGCTTCGTTAAAAAATCTTGGAATGTGAAAACTATTGAAAATAAAGCTGGGCTTAGATAATTGCAAATACTCTATTAGTAATTTCAGTCGCACCTTCTTCCGTCCCCAAATCTCTATTTTAGCTCAATTCGGGTCTCGTAATATAATTGAAACTAGTCGTGGGTTATTCTCGGGAAAAACACACAATTTCAAAGCTAACTCGCGAAGACCCTGATCAATAATATTATACTCGAATAATAATTTGAAGCGTTAACATATACACCATTCGGAAGATGTTGGAGCTTGAGCGATTTGTACAAACAACCGGTGGATTCATGGAGAAGATTCATGAGGTAGTAATTATGGCTTACCTCTGTCACCCGAACTATGAATCAGAGAAAATACATTTCATCTATTAAAACTATCTACCTAGTGAACTGAATGAAAGTGATGGGTTGTTTCATCTTTCAGAGGGATTTGCTTTCGCTTCATTGAAACTATGACACGTGACTAGTAACTTGCGACTGCCTGAAGAGCGGAACTGCATCCTCCGTAAGGAAGGATGAATTTATATCTAACTTCGGAAGCTCTCGGCTGACGCACCACAGAAACTTAGCGCATTCCCATGACGACTTTTCCAGCTTGCAGCTGTACACGTGCACTGCAAGAAGTACATTCAATTCAGCCATGTATTCCTGTGATTATTATTATAGATGGGGTTTTATGAAGTGGCTTGATATGAATTTAGGAGCTCCGGGAATGTATTTCAATATGCCGGTAGTCAAACAGATAGCATGTATTGAATATGTACTATATGCGGTTTGATTTCATCTTAACAAATTAGATGCTGTTCGGATGTGTCATATCTTGTTCGCTGCCTCATTTTTTTCTACACGGACAAAAATATATTGTTGAAGCAACTTAGCTCCCATTTAGTTTTTCCACTGACAAACTCTAATAATGGTTTGTGTAGGTGCTTGAAATTCCATTGCGTGTGCAGCAGAAAGTGCAAAAAAATACGTTCTTAATGGAAGAGGAAGTAAGTAACTAATTACCGAAGAAAGTTACTGAAAGTATGACGGCAGAGCGAAATACTCATAGATCTTTTACAACAAGACGGCAAATATTCTTACAAATAAAGGAATTATATTCATGTTACGTTACACCGGGGAGTAGAACGATTTAGTAATGACATTGTCGATCATCTATATATTTGTTGTCACTCTTGTGGTATTGGATTGAAGTTGTAAATATATTAGCTTAAGCTTTCGTCAATTGGATTAGATTTATTTGAATTTGTTTTTGTTTCGGCAGACATGCAACAATTAGCATCCACCTGGTAGAAAAACTACCAAGTATCTCCAAAACGTGACTGCAGGTAATGGACGTCTGCAGTTTTAAGGTTTTTGTGTCATGTTGGTTGGACAATCGCAAACTGGCACGCCAAATATGCTGTGTATGTCGTCTACGACGTGTGTATGCCTTAAAACTTGTTATCAAAATTTAAAAATACCTAAACATGGGTTAACATTACAAATAGAGAAATGTACACAAATGGGCATGTATGTAGTTTCACTTTACTTACTACTCGTTAAAAACAGCTACATGTAAACAAAAAATCGGTTTCCTCGTTTTCATCAACATAGTAAAATGTTGGCGAATTAAAGTATGAATTTTCTTTGCACCCAGCGATTACACACAAGATAAATAATTATTGCATGCAACGAACCTGCCGGGCGGATATATAGGTAACCATGGACAAAGCTATGAGATATTAGACAACAGAAAATCATGAACTTTCTCTAAACAGTATTCGCGAAAAATTAATCCGGACAGGACAATGATAGTTTTCTAATATTAATTACTTATTTAAGTTTACTTTGGTCAACTTATACCAATCAGTTTAAATATTTTCGATTTAATTTAAATAAAACTCTAATATTATCTTCTCCCTGATGGAATTCATGCACCTGCGATACTACTGAAACTGCCAGATGTCTGTGTTTTCGGAAGACAGCATTTCAATTTCATTCAATTGATTTACACAAACTTCCGTTTCGTTGTTTCTGTGCAGTTTACCCGAAAGCCGCATTTGGAAAAATAAGCAATGTCTTTTTCCTAACTATATTTAAAATTTGACTTTTCAGTGAATATGCTGAGTAGATACTGACAATGTGAAAGTAACTTAGGGAAGAAAGTATCATGTTCGTTTTATAGATCCCTAGTACGTCTTCTTATATTTGTTTGAAGATTTGAGGAAAAGTTAAGCCGACAGGAAACGTATTACACGGCCAGTTTTGACTCATTTCTGGTAACTTTGTTTATCTATGGGGTTTAATGAATACTGTGACGCCGATTACATAGTTTTACCCAGCGCATGTGTTTTATTATACACAGGTATTACTCTATTGTTTTTTCGCCGGTGTGAAATGGTCCCTAGTAAATGTGATGGTTACGAGTGAAGATAATTAGTAATTACAAATTAGTCCGGGTCGAATATCGTGTGCGTTGATCCTTAAAAAGCAAATTCCTTCATGCAGTTGATGCGTTTGCGAAATTATGAGGCGAATATCTGAACTGCCATTCATTATGAACGTCTCCTTTATAATTAAAGAATTCGATCGGAACCTGAGCTAACCGGTAAGGTTAATTATTAGTTTAAGAACCATAAAAATTTTATGATAAAATTAACCCAGTAATTACAGTAATCGTAAAGATTGACTAATGGCAAAAAGTTTCTTGAACGTCATTGCTGAACGTAATGTTCTGTAAGCAAGGCAGGGTAATTATGAACGGCTGCGTGCAGTGATTACGGCTGGACATTTTCACTCGGTTTCATATTTAAATATCAAACAGCGCCTTGTTCTACAAACGGAAGAACATCCTGTCATTTGCGGAGCATGAAGATAGATTTCAAACGAATATGGGTTGTGCGTAAAGTTTATCAGAACCGTTATGAGAGCTTCATCCGATGAACGTAGATCAACCAGGCGGCAACCCCAACACGTCACAGAACGACTTAGATTAGTTAATGTAAGAAAATTACATATGCATAATTGACATGAGTAACTAAGAGCGTTCCCCATGTTACAGCGTGCTATTAAAAGTAATTGCGGCAAGGGCAAATTCCACAACTTTACAGATTTCAAAACTCTTCCAAATCTTTAGGTTAATATTTTATGTCATGTAGTGGATATTTTCCTGCCAACGTCGTAGTGCACAATATATTAATCAACTAGCATATATAAAGAGGGGGATTTGGCCTGTTAGCAAGAGATGCATTATCTGTACTCATTGACAAAATGGGATCCACTTATCGTTGGGATTAGAAGCCATTTATGAAAGACTAAAATTTGCTAATGAAAAAAATCATTTTCCAAAATTTAGTCATCTCAATGACATCGTTTCAAAAAAAATTGCTTTCCGTCTTCTGTATCCACAATTTAAAATACCTCCTGTGCAATATAAATGCGCTTTTTGTTCAGAAATTACCACATCAATCCATGTTTGAATGCAAGCTGATAACAAATAATGTGTCGAAATAACATTTTGAATGGGTGATTGAATTTGAGTCACTTTAATTAGATTCGGGGTGGGGGCGACGACCTATTTTTTATATGCTAAATGGTTATGATATTCGGAATCTACGCCTCAAAATACCCCCAAAATGAGTAATTCAAAAAATTATACTCTACCCATATTGCGACCAGGGGGAGTTAAAAATTTAATTGGTTTTTAGAGCTTTTCACCGAGGCTAATTAATATTTTGACTTGAAGCCTTCGCCAACAGGAAGCAAAGTAAGTTCCCCCGACAGGTTTTCATTTCGTTTTCAAAAAGTTTAATTTGTATAGAAATTACAGCCAAATTAAACTTTAAATTAACAATTAATAATAATAAATGAAATAAATTCGTTATTTGGTGGCCGCCATCTGATTCAGCATAAAAAACTGCATATAAAACAACTTTTAATTAAAAGTAACAATTGACTATAATTGAAATAATTCAAAAAATGAGTCTTTCAAATGACAAAAAATTCGAATTCAGAGGCTGGCGCCTAAACGATAGGTCATATTGACTTGAAATCTTCACCATCGTGTTCGTGAGGTCAAACTACTCACAGGTCTTCCAATCATACCGTCGCTAAATGGCCCTGTCAGCGCTGACTGCGAGTTGTCCAAAACTCGAAGACCTGTGAGTAATTTGATCTCACGAACACGATGGTGAAGGTTTCAAGTCAATACGACCTATCGTTTAGGCGCCAACCTCTAAATTAGCCATTTTGGTCCTTCGAGTTTTGGACAACTCGCAGTCAGAGGTGACAGGGGCATGTAGAGACGGTATGATTGGAAGACCTGTGAGTAGTTTGACCTCACGAACACGATGGTGAAGATTTCAAGTCAATATGACCTATCGTTTAGGCGCCAGCCTCTGAATTCGAATTTTTTGTCATTTGAAAGACTCATTTTTTGAATTATTTCAATTATAGTCAATTGTTACTTTTAATTAAAAGTTGTTTTATATGCAGTTTTTTATGCTGAATCAGATGGCGGCCACCAAATAACGAATTTATTTCATTTATTATTATTAATTGTTAATTTAAAGTTTAATTTGGCTGTAATTTCTATACAAATTAAACTTTTTGAAAACGAAATGAAAACCTGTCGGGGGAACTTACTTTGCTTCCTGTTGGCGAAGGCTTCAAGTCAAAATATTAATTAGCCTCGTAGAAAACCAATTAAATTTTAACGCTCCCTGGTGGCAATTTGGGTCGAGTATAATTTTTTGAATTACTCATTTTGGGGGTATTTTGAGGCGTAGATTCCGAATATCATAACCATTTAGCATATAAAAAATAGGTTGTCGTCACCACCCCGAATCTATATAAAGTGACTCATTTGTAACACGGAGCAATTAACACATTCGTTAACTCAATTACCGACAGACGAAAAAGCACCGGAACCTATCGCCTTGGAAACTTTCTTTATGGGATGAATACTACTGCACGGTCGTGCAAGTTAACAGCAGTCCTAGCTTAAATAGTAAAGTTGCAATCACATACAGTTTTGGTGACAAGAATTTAAATTGGTTTAATGGAAGAAAGAAAGGAAGTACATAATACAAATATTTTAATAAAAACACATGTAAAAGCTCCTCATTTACTTAAAACAATTTCGCAGAATAAATTTTCACATTAAAGTCTCTATCTCTATTTACGTTGTTCCACATACTAATTAATTGTCATGAGGATAGCTATTTTGTAGCACGTTGAGTAAGTAATTTTCAAAGGTAATGTTTTTCTGAGGTTTCAAGGCTGTCCTTACTTCTTGGTAAATTATTATGTTCAAAAGTTAGAAGTCGTCTTGACGCATCCCGCACATATTATAATACAGTAAGCATTTATAGGGAAATGATTGTTCCTAGTAATACTCCTTACTTTAATCATTCTCGGTTTAAACTGGCCATAAATTTAGTATATAGAACAATTGTGTGAATGAATGTATTTAACCGATTAAGTGAATTGTTGCTGAATGGAAACTGTGAGGAGGGAAAACTTCAGCTATTTCTCAGGACAATACGAGTGGGAGGAGAAAGGGAAATGTAAAGAAGTAGGATGATTTATTATATACATATTTACTCTCAAGTCTGATATTGAAAATATGTATGAATGTCAACAACCTGTTTCATAGATATTGGACACCGGTCAGCTCGAAATTGGAACAGCCGCGAAAGTTACTAAAGAGATTTGTTGTTTCGGCAGCCCTCATAAATATTATATGTTTAAATTTCATTAAACAAAATAGTACGACGATTTCTTAAAGACAGCCGTACTTTAACCATTTTCATTTAATAATCCTAATTACATAACAACTCAGCATCACCTTGATGAGGCATCGAATTTATCTTCACAATTGGGTATAGACGTTCAAGACACCGTTGGAATCAACAATCCGGATAACCGCTTACTTTATATATTTAATTTGCGTTTCGTCGTCTCATATTTTCACTCCATAATTTCTTGGCGAACGTCGTCTTGCAAGGAAGTCGAATACAACATTTATCGATGTCGAAACAAAAACGAAACAGGCAAGGTCGTATACGTGTGCTTGTCAAATATGGACAAGTCTTAAAACGTAATTTACAATTGCGTCTGTCATGTATTTATCAAAAAAGTCATGTAGAGAATGGGGTTTTAAAAATGTAAATGGCTTATGGAGGTCATTGCGAAAGCCCAAACATTCTCAATGCATAAAATGCTTTCTTGTAAACGTATCAGCTACTTTCAATGTCGGACGAATCGCTAATAAGGCGAGGAATGTTCACAAAACTTGTATGCCGGTGTTATCAATTCTTATATTGCTAGCTTTAAAACAGTGACATTAATGACTGCAGATACTTACATGGGATATGTATACAGAAAAGTGTG
>RBVU03000125.1:0-18849 GCA_004115045.4 Sinella curviseta
ACTTTCGTCGCAGCAGAGAAGAGAGAGAACAGTCAGTTGAGGAAGAAGAAAAAAGTCAGAAAGACAAGGGTTGTTAGCTCACGATTTTTTAATTAAAATTTGGTAGTCAATCTCGGTTAGAGTTGATATTAGAGAGAAGTCGAGTAGACTTAATTAATTATTGTTTAATTAGATAAAATTGATAATTCTGTTAATTGATATTTTCGTGTAGAAAATAAAGATTGTTGTTTAATGAGAACTGCTTTGGCGTTTTAAATTAACTGATTAATGTGCTCTGTTAGAAGTACGCGACTTAGTCCGGTCAGTTAGTTTTGGAGAGCGTTGTAAGGAGCATTATTGTTAGCAGCATCAGTCAATTAACTTTTTCGGCAACCAATCACCCATCACAAAGTTCCACTCACACTTTTACCAGCGTACGAACGCCGCATTCAAGGGACCTTTGGAATAACGCGTTAGAATCCCAACATTTCTGTGCCGAAACCCGGGACACGTCTGGAACTTGTCAGTGGATCGAGTGATTAACGATTTCAAAAATGGAGTTTGAAAGCAAGGCCATCAAGGAGTTGGTGGAGGAAGTGGAAACGAAGAGGAGCATGGTCATCTTCGCCCAGGAATGGCTAGCAAGAGCCGAAGCAATGATAAAAAAGTACGAGGGAGTTGAGGAAGAGGACCTGACAGACGAGCAGGCGTCCGAGCTGGAGAAAGCTCAAATTGAAAAGCCAAGAGCGGAGCGCAGCTTAGCCAAAGAATTGCCACGGCTGCAGCAAATGGAACAAAAATTGGAGGATATCCGAAGAAAATCAAGAGCAAGGTCAACATCGCCGATTTCCAAGAAGATTGGAGGTGATGCCAAGTCAGTTTCAAGTTCGGGAGTTACCGTGAAGATGATCGAAGCAAGAGTCGAGCACGAGATTGTCAGCATGACACATGGATATCAGTTGAGGAAAACGCAACTCGAAGATCAAATTGAAGATTTGGAAGAAAGGCTTAACCAATTTGGGGATTTGGGTTCACCTCCGGAATTGGAAGACCAGTTGGCAGTTTTAAGGAAGCAGTTAAGCCGACATGAGCGCGATTACAAAATGCGCATAACAATGATAAAGGAAGCAGCAGCGGCAGAGAAGAATCGTGTCGCAGCGGAACATGAGGAGGACCATGATCTTCCCGACCCTGATGGCGGTCATCGTCACCGAGACAAGGACAAGTTTGTCCAAGAGTGGATGGAGCAGTGTCATGAGAAGATGAACGCAGAAGTGAAAGATAACTCCAGCGATGTGGGACAAGATCAGTTCCAGACGAAAACTACACCAGCTCCACCACCCACAATTGTGGATAAAGACACGCTCCTGCTCCAGATGATGCAAACACAGATTGGATTCATGCAGAAATCTCAAAGCGGATATGCAGACAAACGATTACCTGACTTTACTGGAGATCCCAGCGATTGGGGAAATTTCAAGGCCACGTACGAGCGCACTCAACGGAAGTACCAGTTTGAAGCCAGTGAAAATATGTCACGACTACAGGCCGCCTTGAAGGGGAAAGCGCGAGAAACCGTAAAGCACCTGATGACCAACGTGGGCAACGTACCAAGAATTCTGGAGGTGCTGGAGCAGAGATTCGGAAGACCAGAGTTTATCCTGGATTTTTTGATGGAGAAAGCCAGGTCATGTAAGCGGCCTGACCAAGGGAAGCCCGAGACTATCGTGGATTTTGGGACAGCGGTGGAGGATCTTGTCTCAAACATATGTACATATAATGAGCAAGAATATATGTACAACAAACAACTCGTGCTGGAGCTGGTGGAGAAACTACCTGGTTCCATGAAGGGGATGTGGTATCGCTGGCTGACCGAAGACATTACAAGAAAAACGAATCTTTTGGATTTTTCAACTTGGCTTGGAAAGGAAGTGGAGATTGCAACTTTGCAAATCAAACCGACCGTTGGCTCTGTGAAGACGGAAGAAAAGACAGAGCGACCAAGAAGAAATTTTGGAGCAGTCCACATGACGGAGGGCGGTGAAGAAAAAACTGGAAAGAAGCAATGTTGTCCAGTTTGCAGCTCTAGTACACACGGGATAGACAACTGCTGGACGCTGAAGAAAAAGCCACTGGAGGAGAGGTGGAGACTCGTTCGAGAAGCAAAGGTGTGCTTATCATGCCTAAAACCTGGGCACTACATGAAATACTGCAGAGAAGCAAAAGTATGCGGAAAGGATGGATGCAATAATTATCATCATCGCCTACTGCATTCTGGACAAGGGAAATGGGTTTCGAGTTCCAGCGACGGTGGACCAGTTCCAGATGGAGGAACAAATCATGGAAAATCGGATGGCGCTAGTCAAGTTCCAGTAGACGGCGTAATCAAGAAAGACGGAGCCACAGGGTCAATGGGGCTCTCAGTATCAATCATCAAGGGGATTGATGGGCCATTAGCAATTGTTCCAGTGCGACTAAAAGGGCCCAAGGGTGTGGTGAGAGTTACTTACGCGTTGTTGGACAATGGAGCATCACGAACTCTCATCAAACAATCACTAGCAGACGAGCTGGATTTGGATGGACCTAGCATCAAATACAGTTACAAGACGATGTCGGGAAGATTGGTGCACTGTCAGAATTCGAAACGAGTAAATGTCAACGTAAGTGGGAAATATCGTCATGCTCCTACTTACTCCCTTACTGATGCTGTCACTGTGGACACGATTGGCGTTTCTCCATACTCGCTCGATGTCGAAGAAGCGAAAAAGAAATGGCCGCATCTGAGGAGGTACAAAGGTCCCTCGCTGGAGAAAGCTGTTCCAGAGTTGGTGATTGGTGGCGACCATGCATTCCTGACAATGCATAAAGAACTTTTGTACACAAACCTGAACGAGCCTGTTGGACTACGCACGGTGCTTGGATGGACTCTTCAGGGGAAACTGGCAGGATCCCAAGTGGCGGGATCAATGTTTTTCATGGGCGGAGTTAGTTTGGATGAGACCCTTCACAACCTCATCCAAGAATCTTTCAAGTTGGAGGACTACGGCGTCAAGGATCCACTTGGGAAATGCATGTCATTGGAAGACAAACGTGCGCTGGAGATATTGAAAGCAAATACTCAACAGCAAGAGGATGGGAGATGGGAGACTGCTCTACTTTGGAAAGATAAGCAGCCATTTCCAAATGATGGATACCAGCTAGCAATGGCAAGTTTGCTAAGAGCGGAGAAAAGGATGACTCGCGACCCCAACTTTGACACGGTGTACAAGGCAAAGATACAGGAGTATCTGAACAAGGGATACCTCCGAAAATTGTCAAGTTTAGAAGCAGCGGAAACACCACCGAGAAGTAGGTACATTTCTCATTTTGGCGTAATCAACCCCAACAAGCCTGGGAAATTCAGACTGGTGTTCAACGCAGCAGAAAAGGCTGAAGGTGTTAGCCTCAACGATCGACTACTTAGTGGACCAGACTTGCTTCGTCCACTGCCTGCTGTTTTGGGAAATTTCCGGTGTCATCCCATCGTTATCTGCGGGGATATAGAAGACATGTTCCACCGCATCTTCATCAAGAAAGAAGACCAATCATCACAGAGACTACTTTGGCGTGATGGTGACAGCAGTCGTGCTCCTGACGTGTACGAAATGGTTGTGATGATTTTTGGGGCCACGTCATCCCCATCATCAGCAATTTTTGTAAAGGACGCGAACGCAGAAAAATTCAGCAGTGTTTATCCGGAGGCGGTAGCTGTAATTAAAGAAGACATGTATTGTGACGATCTCCTCGCAGGAACGACGACCGTGGAAAACGCTGTCAAATTACGACAGCAAATTACTGACATAAATGCCGCTGGGGGTATGATAATTAAAAAATGGATATCAAATTCTGAAGACGTCAGAAAATCAATTCCTGAGGAGCTGAGACTGGATGGAGGAAAAGGAGTGAGCGAAAAGTCTTTGTGGAACACGGAGCGGATTCTAGGACTTTGGTGGGATCCACAAGAAGACCAGTTCACCTTCAAATTGAACTTTAGTAAGGTCAGCCCGGACATTATGGAGGGGAAAAGACCAACAAAGCGGCAGATGAGCAGCTTGCTCATGTCCCTATTTGATCCACTTGGTTTTGTGGGTCATTACAGGATTAAAGGAATGATCATTCTCCAGAAAGTGTGGAGCTCGGAAATCGACTGGGATGATTTAATTCCAGATGACATCTTTCAAGACTGGAAGACTTGGCTAGGTGAAATGAAGCAGCTAACAAATTTACGGATTCCAAGATGCTTCAGCAAGACGCTCGCCAAAGCAGAAGTTCAACTGCATTGCCTCGCGGATGCTTCATCAGAAGCTTTTTGTTCCGTTTGCTATTTACGGATCAAGACTGAAGAAATAGTGGAAGTCGCGTTCGTGGCATCAAGGGTGAAGGTGGCACCAAAAAAGAAGCTCACCATTCCCAGATTGGAACTTGAAGCTGCAGTACTGGGAAGCAAGTTGGTAGCACGATTGCTACGTGATCTAAAACTCCGTGTCACGAAAACAGTTTTCTGGAGTGACTCCAGCACGGCTCTCAGCTGGATTAAGTCAGACTCCTCCCGCTACAAAGAATACGTAGCAAATAGGATCAGCAAGATCCAAAGCCTGTCCAACGCGTGTGATTGGCGTTGGATCAGTACTCACGATAACGTAGCGGATGACGCAACGAGATCTGGAAAAAAGACTGATCTTTCCAGCAGTAGCAGATGGTTAAGGGGACCGGATTTTCTTAAATTGGACGAAGAACAGTGGCCAAAGAAAGAAAGCTGCCAAGATGAAGTTGGAATGGGGGCAGCGGCATTTGGAGAAGAAAACCTAGGGAATGGTGAAAAGGAAGCGAAATCAATGAAGATGGATGCTCTGGAGCAAACGCTGCCCAACATCAATAAATACTCTAAGTATTTCCGGCTGGTGCGATCGACTGCTGCTGTGGCAGTGCTAGGAAAATATTGGCTCGAACGAGCCCGAAAAACGAAGAACCTTGTCCCTCCTGTGACGAGGACAGAAATTGGACTGGAAACAAACTTTTCGGGGGAAGATCTGATGACCGCCGAGAGAAAGCTGCTTCTGTTTGTCCAGAAGCAAAATTTGGATTCCATGAAAATTAATTCAAGAAAATATCAAGTCGTCAAAGACGAAAATGGAGTTTTGAGGATGGTGGGGAGAATCCGGAGAGCAAATTGTGGGGATGAAGATTTACGAAGCCCAATCCTGCTTCCATCTCATCATCATTTTGTGGATATCCTTGTGGACCATGAGCACTGGAAAAATGCTCACACTGGAAGGAATACGGTTTTTAATTCCTTGCGGCAGCGTTTTTGGATCCCAGACGGAAGACATGCTGTTCGAAGGAGCTGGACGCGATGCAATTACTGCAAAATCAGGAAGGCAAAAGCTGTGCTGCCGGAAATGGGGGAGCTTCCAAGTTTTCGGCTGGAAGCCTTTACTCCACCTTTTACCCACACTGGGGTGGATATGTTTGGACCTATGGAGGTGACGGTGGGAAGGCGTCACGAGAAACGATGGGGAATGCTCTTTACCGACTTGGTGACACGTGGCGTTCATTTGGAGGTAACCAGTGGACTCAGCTGTGACGAAACAATGATGGGTTTGTCACGTTTCGTAGACTGTCGCGGATTGCCCCAACACATCTTTTCTGACAATGGGACGAACTTTCAAGCAGCAGCAAAGGAGTTGGCCAAGCGACAAAAGTTTCATGGAGTGCAGTGGCATTTCATACCACCGGCGTCACCGCACATGGGAGGTGCGTGGGAGTCTCTTGTAAAGCAAGTCAAGAGGGTGCTTCACAACTTATTGGAAGGCACCTTCCCAAAGGATCAAGTTTTGCTGACTGCTATCAAAGCAGTGGAAAATGTCGTGAACTCACGACCCTTATCATTTGTCTCCGGTGACAACGACGACCCGGAAAGCCTGACACCGAATCATTTTCTGCGTGGAGTTGGAATTGCGTCTTCTGGAGTGAACTCGCAAGCAGTAGTATCAGGGTCAGTCAGTTTTGGTGAGGACGTTAAGCATGACAGACTACGGTGGGGACAGCAGTGGGAAAAGGCGCAAGCACTAGCACAAGTGTTTTGGGAAAGATGGACAAAGGAGGTTTTGCCTGGACTCCTACGACGGAACAAGTGGAATGAAAGTGGGGAGCCGGTGAAAGTTGGTGACATAGTTCTGATGGTGGATGACCAGAAGCCGCGGAATACCTGGAGTAGAGCTGTCATCACGAAAACATTCCCTGGAGCGGATGGCAGAGTTCGAGTGGTGGAGGTGTCAACCAGGAATTTTGACACGAAGACTTTGACGAAGTACAAGAGAGCTGTAGTCAAGATTTGCCCAATTGGACTTCGTGTAGATTTGGATCCCGTTCCATGATTGGTCTCCAAATCGGGGGCCGGAAATGGAAGAATTATTATGATTTTGTGTGTATTTTATGTTATGATATTATGTAGGTATGTATTATTTAATCTTACGATACCCCATATTGTAATTATTTAGCTGTAAGTTTAAATGGGTAAGTAGGGAGGTAAAATTGTTCTAGAAGGTTGTGAGAGGCGACGTAAAGGCGAGCAGGATGAGTCATGTTGTTGGTGACACGCAGTCTGTAAGCACTTTCGTCGCAGCAGAGAAGAGAGAGAACAGTCAGTTCAGTAAGCAAGAAAAAGTCAGACAGACAAGAGTTGTTAGCTCATTATTAATTAATTAAAATTTGGTAGTCAATCTCGGTTAGAGTTGATATTAGAGAGAAGTCGAGTAGACTTAATTAATTATTGTTTAATTAGATAAAATTGATAATTCTGTTAATTGATATTTTCGTGTAGAAAATAAAGATTGTTGTTTAATGAGAACTGCTTTGGCGTTTTAAATTAACTGATTAATGTGCTCTGTTAGAAGTACGCGACTTAGTCCGGTCAGTTAGTTTTGGAGAGCGTTGTAAGGAGCATTATTGTTAGCAGCATCAGTCAATTAACTTTTTCGGCAACCAATCACCCATCACAAAGTTCCACTCACACTTTTACCAGCGTACGAACGCCGCATTCAAGGGACCTTTGGAATAACGCGTTAGAATCCCAACAGCTACCCTAAAATAATATACGATGCGGATGCGTTATACATGCCACTGGCTGCTCGAATGCATTCATTGGCGTACTTAAAAAAATTGACATAAAAGCAAACAAGGGAGCGTTCATGGCATTTCGCTATGAAAATAAGAGGTTAACAGGTACTTTTTACCACATACATACACCCAACTCTCCCTTTTTAAACGAAATATAGCCTATGCCGTACCGTATGAATGCTCCTTGCCTAAATTGAATCATGCATGGGTTTTAACACACATGTAATGTATCCAGTTTATTTGCTTAGCTGGACTACAAGACAAGTTGCAAGCTAAAGTATGTAGCAGCAGAGGGATCATGATAATAAACAATACTCAACTACGTAGCTTTTACATATTAACTATGATGATTATTAGTATAAAATCCCACAAAAAAAAAGAGAATGTAGGATGAATCATTTTCCCCAAGTTTATCATCATCTGTCATTCTTCTTCCAAAGAATCAAAGTCATACATTCACTCTTACAAAACACAGAGAAGCAAAGCAACCAACATTACAGTGAATGCACACATCATTTATCAATCTTGTCAGCAGTCATCACCCACCACCACACATGGAAAAGTGAGGATAAATATAACCATAATTATAATCATAGCATAATTATCTTAGTTCCTTTGCTGTGTACATGGCATTGCCGTCCGTGGTATGTATTGCATGCATGCATAGGCGAAACAAAAACAAACATGCATTCCGACAGTAGCAGCAGCAGACTGTCTGTCCCCAGAATTCTAAAAAAGGCTTGCATATAGAAAATAATATATCGACTATAGTACTACAGACTATATTAAAGTTATTATTCTGATCTATATACTAGGTTATATAGTTTATTAGAACTTCAAAATGCATGAAATATTTCACACATTTTTCTTCCAGTTCGGAACATATCGTGGTTGTCGTAGTTACTGAGCTAGAATTTTATGACGTCGGTGGTCGTATATAAAACCCTTTTTGTTTAGTCATTTTAGCAGGGGCCATAAAATCTGAAATAATTATTTCATTCTTGTTCCAAGTTCAAAAGCTGATTGGGAGTAGAAAGTGAAATAGGTGGACAAAAGGGACCCTCCTGTGGCGTTGCTAATCTCAACCACAATTTACATTGAGAATTAAACAAAACAGCAAAAGAGCAGCAGGGAAGAAGAGTAGATGCTTGCGCACGTGCTTAAAATAATAAATATTGAGTGCATCTCTGTTTGTCCCTGAATCATCCTTTACATTCTAATGCAATAAAAGAATAAAACATTTTTTTTAGAAATGCAATTCATCTCATCTGGTTTCGGTTTGCTTGCTCATTTTCTATTCATTAGTCTCTGCCTAGAATTAAGGGTGCAATGGAGGGTGGAGGGATATGTCATTTCTCGTGTGTGGTGTGAAATAAAGCAAATGCACACAATGAAAACTTTCTGTCTGTCTTTTTTACCCTTCGCAGCCGGATACACTACTTGATTTAATTTACTTACTTCAAATAATGTCTCTGAAACCTCTGAAGACTAAGTTTAAAATATATCTAAAGAATTCCTGCTATTCATTCCCCATTGATTAAATCAATTAATGCGTTTTTAATTGACAAGTAAAGTTGCTTTTGGGATTTTTTATAAAGAAAGGGCTTCCTTTCCATTCCGAATAGATCCCCCGCTATAAAATGTAATGCGGAAAAAACAATAAAAATTGTTTGAATCTAGCAATTACGTGTAGCAATAAAAAGAATTTTATTTACTGTAATTCAATTCAAAGAAAGAGAGCGATGCAATGACATCATAAAAATTTCCATGTTTCAAAGTGTCATTATCCCCTTTTTCATTTATAGATTTTTTATTGCGTTGGATTTGAATTCTAGCATGCCTGCTTGGTTTCGTTATTACGGCCATTAGGATTACAAACTTTTTCAGCTGCTCGCCATAAATTAATATTATTTTTCCATGGAAATTTACCGTTTTAAATCGTTTGAAAACCGTAGTCTGAAACCAAGAAATGCTGATTTTCTATTATAGTGTGGCCGTCGTCGTGATGGGAACGTGATCAGTGGTCATGTTTACAATGAGTCGTGCGTACACTGTTTTAAGCAGTGAACCCCGAGATATGCCGTGCAAAAGATGTAGATTCGGGCTAGGCTACTAATTTTCTTGCGTATAAGGGCAAGCTTGTAATGTTAGTAAAGATTGACTGTAATTTAATTTACATACTTGCAAACGTACCGATTACTAGAATTTTTCATGCAAAAAGCAGCACATTCAACAGAATATCCGTCCAGTCACCACACATATCTCGAGCATCAGGCGTATTTAATTTAGACATATTATTGTCTTTTTAATGTGTTTATACTTACTGAATTTGAATAGGCGCTTCTATTTTTAACCTTGGTTGACGTAATAATTGTGGGGACACTAAAATTCTTAATTATCGTATGCTTTCAGTTTTACCTGTAAATTGGCGGTGCTCTGCCGAAAGGACTTCATCTGACTCTCGATTTTCTTGAGGCCCTGCTGAGCCTTTTCAAAGTCACTCATGTCACGAGGGTTCTGTGACGTTTCGTACTTTTTCCAGAGGCGCTCCACGTCCGCTTGCGCTTTGTCCCGCATTGCCTGCAGCGTCCGCAGCTTGTTTCCCTGAAGCTGCTGCTGAATCTCTTGCTGCAAATACCACGGAAAACATTGGAAAATTAAAACAAGCGAAATTAACCATATCATCCATCCCTAAATTAAATTCTATCCACATCTACAATTACAAAATATTTTACTACGTGTTCAACTTGAATGCATACATGTTTTTTTTACTTTCCCTCATTCTATTCTCCCAACTTTCCAATATTTACGCTTGCATGCATTTACCTACGCAATTTTATTGTGAGTCCAGCCATCGTTGAATATTTACTGCAATTTTAATCAAAACTGTAAAATAAATTGGCTTTGAAGAGTTATGCTTAGTTTATAGACCGCCACTGTAATAAGTATAATAGGTAGTCATTATATTATTTAGCAGCATTACTACCCATGCCCAGTAGTAAAATGACCACTGACCATTACGCTACAAGTCAATAAATAAAATCACTTCTCTCTGTTATCAGCGTAAAAACAGGATTTTATAGAGTCCTTGTCAATTTAACAAGCTAGCCAAACAAACAAAAATCTTTCTTTTACTTGTCATTCGTCTTGCGTTTGAATGGATCAATGAACCGTGAGAAAGATTCAGAGAATCAATTCATGTCACTTCACTTGCCTTTTTAAAAATCCCAATTACACTTCATTTCAAACATTTTTATTTGAACATCCAATTTTCTCTTTTTCTGTCCATTCAACGAGTGACCATATAGCAGCTTAAATTTTTTCACAGCATTTTTGTTTAAAAAACAAGAGCGTGACAAAACAGAAAAATATAATATCTCTGCATGTATTGATTTTTAAAGTGTGACTTTGCGTAAATATTCTGTAACTGACCATGAGTGAGTAGACCTGCACTAGCAAAGCCTTTCATTTCAATTCATAGAAGCCTATCTAAATTGCACAATGCACAGCTACAAATTTCCTCTTAATCTTGTCATTGATTTTGCGGTTCAGATTCGTTTCTTTTTTGTGGTTCACACAAGCCAAACATCCCAAATTGACCAATAGAGCATGCAATGTAGACACTCTACTGCAGTTTGTCAATGTCAATTTTTCACACTTTTCATTTTGACTTTTTGGTAAACATAAAAGAGCGAGAGGAGAGGAAATCTCAAGACAAGACACGATTCCGATTTGCGATCAATGCATTACATGTTCAACGCAACGAGCTGTGTAGTATCATCATAGTTATAATTTTTAACCCTTTCCTTCGTTGGTATGGCAGCACATTACTTATTTTCTGTTCACGCATGAAATGATGATGATGATCGCTAATGAAAGACACATGCAGTTTCTCAAAAACAAACAAAATAATGTTTTCTTCGTCAAGATGCGAACGAACCAACTACCAACAACCGAACCACCACCGTCGTTTGTATTAGTTGTCGCCGTTCGTTCCTCTTGATCGTCTGTAAAATTTGTAACATGTACAGTTGGTTTCTTCGCGTTCGTGTTTTGCACTCTCTTCTTTTGATGATCTCTCTCTCGCTGACCAACTTTTCTCCGTCTTCCCTCACCATCTTCCTCTGTCCTCGTGTACACAATTTTTCTTAATCTGCATCCCTGTCTTTCTGGTCTGGTGGTGCCAGTTTTCCACCAAAAAATTAGCTCAAGCCTGTCATTTCTCATCCTCTCTCTTTCTCTCAAGTTTTGCATATCACTTTCATTATTTAATCAAGTCTATAAAACACTCCGAGCGAATAAGAGAGAGATGGCAAAGTAAACAAACTATATACAGATACAGAAAGAAGCAGTTGCCATGTGGCCGGCCCTGCCTGTCCAACTACTAACTAATCAACACTGAAAACTATGTCATCCTCATCATCATCAAGATCCCCACCATCATGTCCTTTTTTCATTCGCAAAATAAAATATGAAATGACAAAAACTAATAGTCTAATGAATAGCTAGTTGTGTCAACGCGCGCTCTTCTCACTTTAATCATCTTACATGGACTATATGGCTCCTCAGCCATTCATCTTTGTCATATCTCGAATAGTCTTACTTGGTGGTGGTGGCAGACTGGTCTGGTGGACTATTGAATTTCACCTTTTTGGCGACTCCATTATGGCTTGCTTATTCAATCAAAGTGTGAAGCGATTAGCGTTTTTTGCGAGTCGTCGAGTAAATAACAAAATGTTGGCATCGGAAGGAAGATGAACTATTCTTGGTGCAAAAATGAAGTTGGCACTGCAACCACATAAAATAAGTGGTTATAATACGCATAACGAATGTAACTTAACCCGAATCTTATCTCCACACGATAGAAATATAAGCTCGGGAAGATGACATCACAAAAAAACGACAAAAGAGATGAGGAAAGAGCTTGTGCCAAAAGTTATAAAATGAAGTTTGTGAGGAAAAAAGAGTGAAACGAAGCGATAAACAGTAAACAAGCTAGTTTCACTTATAGCTTTCTTGTTACCTGCTCACCCAAATTTAGAGGATTTTTGCATGAAATACAGAAAATATGGCGCATCATTGGCCGTCACTTTTATTTGTTAGTGAGTGTTAAAAAATAGAATTTCCAGAAAAGGCGATCTCATCTCATGAACATAAACTGTCATCGGATTCGTGATCAGCGGAGGAATTATCTTTTTTTTTGCCGATAGCAACCCAGTTGGATTATTATTCATATTTAAGGAATAACTTAGCAATTTCGACATGTCCATTTAGTTTATAAACGGAATTGTAAATCCATTTAGAATTCTTTCAGAATGTCTTTCAAAAAACGACATAAATGAAGCTGCTTCAAAGACAGCTAGAAGATCATCAAATTTGCATTCACGGATGTTTTGAATAAGTAGCGCAGATGTTCTATTCAAGTTTACAGTCTATTCAGATTCTCGTAATAATGCTGTTGCAGATTTCAATTTTAGATTCTAAGTTGCTCACTTCTTGTGCTCAGCCACCGCACAGCAGAAGTTATCATCGTTAAATTTCACTTCTCATTCAATTAGCGAAAGAAATTATTTTTTCAAAGGAGAACGAAAACAGCAATGAAAAGAGATTGCACCAGTTTTAACCTTGAACCAGGCCAACAAAATATCTGTATCAGTCAGTGTCGTCGTCATCGTCATCTTCTCCGTCGTTTCGACGTTGATCATATCAACGTCTAAATCAACGCACTCCTTCCTCGACATTAAACACCGTAAAAATAGATGGATAAACCCTTTCAAAGTTTGATTTTCAGAGTAGCTTTATCTTTAGCCTTCAAGTTCGTTGCAGCAACGCAGTTTGGCTGAGGAGAGGTGCAAACTATTGGTTAAATTTGGAGGAGTGGAGTAGCTTATTTTTGGAGGGAACGGAATCTAGTGGAAAAAAACCTTACAGAAAGGATTCTTTTCTGAAGGTGTCATTTAAACGAACTGAAAATTGAAGGAAGGCTGTTCATAAAACATGCTGGGATTGAATGCATGCATTCGTTCACGGGGATTTTTTATTACTTTCGGTTTTAATGAGTTGATGGGAAAGATAAAAAAAAGTACGAGAGATTACGTTTGGATGAGTTGAGTCGATCTGCCAATTGCAATGACGTAAAATGGCAGGGAAGAAATAAAAAGTGAGCGTGAAATGGAAATGGAGGGTTTTATTACTATTATCGCTTGAAACTATGAAATGGTGATTGAAAATATAATTTAATGTCACCAAGCTTGGCAATGACTTACGTTAACGGGAAGGGGTGCAGTGACCCTGTCATTGGATGGGAGATGGTGTTGGCGACCCCCATTTCCTCCAATGAGACCCACACCAGGCATACTGATAAGATCGGACGGTTTCACTGTAAGAGTTACATAGGGTCCAGCAGCTGAAAAAAAATAAAACAAAGACAATTAGTTAAGATTGTCATCCAATTACTCGGATTTATGGTTAAGCAATGCAAAGGTGACTAATTTTGCAACAATACAGCAAAAGAGAGTGGCGATTGGACATAATCATTGAGAATGAAATGAAATTACAGCCGCATGAAAATAGTTGTTATATAAGGCGATATAACATTAAGGTGCTTACAAGAGAACCTTAACACATGATGATAACATCCCTTTGTACATTTCATAATCGTAAAAATGTCAAGAGGTGAAGTGTATAGCTGTATAATCATATCGTAATAATAAGTAATAAAACAGCTCATTACAACACATTAAGATTTTACCCGTTAACACGCCTGTCCAATTTAGTAGTAGTAGTAATGCCTGTACACCTTATCTTCTTATGACATGACATGATCGTAAATGACAGGCTTTTGTAACGGTGACGAGTGACGACAAAAAGAGGGGCGCAGCTCTAAAATACAAGTTGCCTTTTTCTTTTAGAGACGAAAAAAATTAAATCTAATCTGAATTTCATCACTGGTGCCAAAAAATTACCTGGCTCTCTTACAGGGAATTAATGTCAATGGGTTGTACTGTGTGAGGTGAAGGAAGATATTATGAGGTTACCATGGTGACGATGACAACAAAGAAGAAGAAATGATGCCGACGTAAAAATAGCTGACTGGCACACCTGTACGTACCATTACATAATCGTAATCATAGCCCAACTGCCAAGCTATTATTACATGTACTGTTTTTATGACCTATGATGGGATTACAGCATGTAAAACTATCATTGCACCTGCTGCAGCTCCCCAAAAAAGCTTCTTTTTTGTGATGTCACCGTGCACAGTAGTACCTACTTTACTTGACATGAAAATCAATAAATTTCCTAATTTTACACGCAAGTCGTAAGTGGAAAAAGTGAATAGTAAAAATGTGGGGAAATCAAAAGCTAGATTGGATTAGGATTTTTTCAGAAACGTGACCGTATCATATTAGCGGCAGCAGCAGTCCATAGGCCGTGTAATAATAACAGCAATAACGGTTTATTGAATTACTTTGGGAAGAAAATAGAAAGGAAATGAAATATTTGGGCACAATGCAAACACACGACACTAACAACGTCACGTTCTGTGTTGCTCCCTCCCCTTATCTTTTTACCCCTCCCCTGCCGCGTCTAAAGCATATATGAGAAATAATAAAATCCTAATAAGCTGAGTTATTATGAGCGTCATCAGTGATCTCACTCAACAATAGGCTATTATGTTAATTTATTTAAGGTAGTAGCTAGCTACCTCATGCAGCTCAAATTATTATTATTGCTGATCTATCCAGTTAAAACTAAACGAACAAATGAATAAATTATTTTGATGAGAGATGAGCAGTCACGATTATAAATTTCCCTTATTAAATAATTATTGTTTTTTCTACACCACCAAAGTAACAATCTGCTGATGCTCAACAATTATTCAATATCCAATAATGTCAATTGATAGTTCTACACAATACTTAGCCAACAACTACTACAACTTGATGACAGAAAACATGGCGTGAACAGTGTCTTCGTGCTCATGAATAAATTTTGTAACGAAATTTGTGCCCTAATGGACGCTTATTTCATTGTGCTAGGCAGATTTCCGTTACGAACGAAAGATGATCACTTTCATTTTTAAGCCCAAGACAAATATAAACAGTAGTTGTACAGTACTCATTGTCAATTGAATGAGAAACTTGCAAATAATGTTTGTAATGAATGCGTCTACTTGTTCTTGTACTTCGACAACAAGAAATCTCTTGTTCGCCGAAGATGGCTCATAATAATAATATGTAATCATAATCGGCATGCAATATTCAAGTCATGTCAGCACTCAGAAGGACTTTTGATTTTAAAGTCTGAACAAAAAGTTAAAAAGAAATTCTTTTCAGCACCTGTTCATTCGGCATAAAGAAATAATTTGTTGGTATAATGGCTTGTAAAATACTGTGTACGGTTACCACCGTAATTTTATAGGAAGAAAGGAGTGTATATTACAGGTTGGCTAGGAATTCATGTAATTTCTTTGTCAATCTCAATACTACCAGTATTCTTGATAGTCACCGTGTCTTTGGGAACAAGAAGTAGTCGTGTCATTTCGATACACGATGATTGCACTAAAATAATTCTACCATTTTTTATTTATAAAAGCAACTTGTCAGATATATTGTTACAAATGTGGTATGTGGTAGCCCAGAGATGAATGCTAAGCCAAATAAGTAAGCAATAAGTATTGCACCCTTTTTTCTCCTCATTTATTTTTGTACCAGCGGCACTATCTTGACCACTTATACGGTCATCTTTGTGTTGGATCCAATCAAAAAATTATTTACAATTTTTTACCTTGGATTCGATAATAAAAAACGGAATAATAAGGCAACCAACAAATGACCAGCAGTATAGTGACCAGTGCAAAATTGCATGAATTGTGGCTATCATCGTCAGCAGTACTGTCATTATCAGTATCAGATTTACATGCATTGCAGAGAGCATACTGATAACTACAAAGATGAGATCATCTTCGTCTCAAGCAGAAATGAAGATGGGCCAAAGGCAACAAACAAACCATAATTGAACTCGGTCAGTTTGTTTACTTGACTATATAAACTTCAATATTTGGCAGAAGCAGCATCAGTATCACGTCCACGTCTGATGTCCACCCTGCGACACACGCACAATACAAAACTGATTCACTCGCGTAATTTTTTTATAGCCAACCAAAAAAATTGACTCCCAATAATACCTAATAAATTACCTAATAAAATGCAACACTGCCTGCCTACTGCTCAGTGTCTTTTTTGTTACATAGCGTTCTGACCATTGGACATCATCTGGATTTCATAGGTCGAATCAATTAATAATCCGAGCTATTATGGCTGCGGAGATGATGAAAATGACATGGTCAATCATAATCAAAGTCAACCTCCGCCAACGCTTTTCTTGATAGATTGCTGGTCACTGGTCTCTACAACTTGCATGAACAATATTTTATTTGACCAGTGGCCATATACTATTCCTTTGCAAATGCAATGTCATTTTCCCTGTGCTAATTTCAATTCTTTTTGAACATACATATTTTCAATGACCTCTGTTTATTAGCAGTAAGGAAGCGCAAAGACTTAAATTTCCGCAATTTCCCCATATTATTCCCTTGAAAGCTATTTATCTCATTTAACAATCTCATTGACTACCTACATGCATAACTTAACCATGCTCGATTACAATTTAAATTGTTAATTTTTTTTACATAAAAGGTTATTTTTGCCATTGAGTCAGTTAGTTACCGGCACTTGTGCGAAAAATCCGTCGCCTATAATTTCAGAAAAAAAGGCCGCCACACAAAAGGGCAATGCCAAGGCTACCTCAATTATTGTTGCTGATTATCACCAAAATGATAAAATTGTATGCAAAAACTTAAAGGAAGGAGACGACGTAGCGGTAAATGTTGACATTCGCACGTTGAAAAACACAATGAGGCAGTTTATCATCTTGAAAATGTGGACAATGGTCATCTTCGTCGTCCAATTTGCTTTTTGACATTGCCGTCATTTGTCACTTTGTCCATGTCCATTGTTATTTTCCTAAGATGAAATCAAAATGAAAATCCTTTTTTTTCACCTTTCAGTCAAAATTTAACAGAAAGGATAAGATACGATGGACTATCAAAGAGGATAACATATCTTATGGCTGCCTTGTGCAGAATCAGATATTAATCAAGATGATGATCATGAAAGATACTATGATAAACTTAATCAACTTTGTATTTCAATGCATCTAATATTTAAATCCATTATTCATATCGCACCACCACCATCATAATTTCGTATTACGTATCCATACGCATTTTTCCCTATTTCGCCTTGAGTCCCTTTAAATGCATTTCTCGATTGTGTTTATGAACGAAATCTCATTAACCTACACAATCAACAAGAGGGTCATGCCCAACTATATTATTCACTCCTCAAACTTTGTGTATACCTTAAACTTATTAAAGATCGTAGTGAAAATACCTAAGTAGTGAACCTTATGAAGATTTCGTAGAATTCTGAGCATCAAGTGCACAATGACATCTTGGTTGACATGCATTCTTAAAACCTTCGTCCTGACCTTATTCAAGGCAATGTTTATTGGTATAGAGCCATCATGTCATGAGATTAGAAAATGCAGGAATAATTTTAACATGTTCTTAGTGGGAGAAAGATTGAGAAAACAGCAACATATTCGAATTGTGGCAACATTTTCATCGTAAAAATATATTGTACAATGTTGACAATTGTTGCCCATGAAATACCCTAAATGTTTTAGTAGATATACCTAGGTTATCTGCGAACCGGTATTTTTTTCTATCTCCACTACCAAATGAAAGCATAGTTACTTGACATTATTTTTTTGAAATCATCCCAAATTATTATGGAAAAATGCAGCTGGGTTATGGGTATTTCACCATGACAATTGGGTCCGTACTGGAGGCACAATCCAAAGCCAAGTATGTAGTCCCTTTCTCTCTATATTGCCAAATTGGCAACCAAACCATTGAATGCATTTGCATTCTGTCCATTACAATTACAACTTACGCAACTAGCAGTTATTTAGGGACATCGTAGGAATACTTCTCGCCGCTCTGTTGTTCATTCTGTTTACAAATGTACGCCGTAAAATGCAAATGAAACAAAGAAAAACCGTGTCCACGGTCAACAGTAATTACTGAAATTTCTCTAAAAAGCAGTTGCACATCACACTCCATTTCCCTTCCAACAGAGATTCCCTCCTCTGTTTTAAAGCCCCCACCGGAGAACTATTATTCTCGTTTTTTCAAAGCCAATTTCAAAGCTTTACATTTTTGAAGGACTCCCCCTCCAACCCGAACGACGCGCGGCTGCAAGTGTACTACTGACATCATGGACGATGACGATGGTTTCATGGTGAAATAGTAGAGAGCTATCCTTGAAATTTGAATGTCGATGCCATTTCCCAGCCGCTAATGGCGATGGCCTTGCTCTTGATTATTGTTGTTAAGCCGCGTAGAATATTCTCTGTTGGATGGAGCTCATCTTGCTGAAAATTGCAAAATGCAAAAATATTGGCACATCTCTCTTGTCACCATCTGTGTGTGTACTACTCACTCATTGCCTACATTACATTATTATGGAGAAGAACAAGGGAAGGGGGGGAAATAACCATCAAAACTCTGTCATAACACTGAAAACGAAAACCCGTAAACATTTTCGCAAGTAAGCTTATAATAATGCCGGGGTGGGCTGCAAA
>RBVU03000126.1:0-18523 GCA_004115045.4 Sinella curviseta
CTGTGTGGAAGAATAAGAAGTTATATGGAAGAATAAGAAGCTATGTGGAAGCTGTGTGGAAGAATAAGAAGCTGTGTGGAAGCTGTGTGGAAGAATAAGAAGCTATATGGAAGAATAAGAAGCTATGTGGAAGATGTGTGGAAGAATAAGAAGCTGTGTGGAAGCTGTGTGGAAGAATAAGAAGCTATTTGGAAGCTGTGTATAGGAATAAGAAGCTATGTGGAAGCTGTGTGGAAGAATTAGAAGCTGTGTGGAAGCAGTGTGGAAGAATAAGAAGCTATGTGGAAGCTGTGTGGAAGCTGTGTGGAAGAATAAAAAGCTATGTGCAAGCTGCGTGGAAGATTAAGAAGCTATGTGGAAGCTGTGTGGAAGAATAAGAAGCTATGTACAAGCTGTGTGGAAGAATAAAAAACTATTTGGAAGCTATGTGGAGGAATAAGAAGCTATGTGGAAGCTGTGTGGAGAAATAAGAAGCTATGTGGAAGCTATGTGGAAGAATAAGAAGCTATGTGCAAGCTGTGTGGAAGAATAAGAAGCTGTGTGGAAGCTGTGTGGAAGAATAAGAAGCTGTGTGGAAGCTGTGTGGAAGAATAAGAAGCTATTTGGAAGCTGTGTATAGGAATAAGAAGCTATGTGGAAGCTGTGTGGAAGAATAAGAAGCTATGTGCAAGCTGTGTGGAAGAATAAGAAGCTATGTGGAAGCTGTGTGGAAGAATAAGAAGCTATGTACAAGCTGTGTGGAAGAATAAGAAGCTATGTGCAAGTTGTGTGGAAGAATAAGAAGCTATGTGCAAGCTATATGGAAGAATAAGAAGCTATGTGCAAGTTGTGTGGAAGAATAAGAAGCTATGTGCAAGCTGTGTGGAGAGATAAGAAGCTGTGTGGAAGAATAAGAAGCTGTGTGGAAGCTGTGTGGAAGAATAAGAAGCTATGTGCAAGCTGTGTGGAAGAATAAGATGCTATGTGCAAGCTGTGTGGAAGAATAAGAAGCTATGTGGAAGCTGTATGCAAGAATTAGAAGCTGTGTGGAAGCTGTGTGGAAGAATTAGAAGCTGTGTGGAAGCTGTGTGGAAGAATAAGAAGCTATTTGGAAGCTGTGTATAATAATAAGAAGCTATGTGGAAGCTGTGTGGAAGAATAAGAAGCTATGTGCAAGCTGTGTGGAAGAATAAGAAGCTATGTGGAAGCTGTGTGGAAGAATATGAAGCTATGTGGAAGCTGTCTGGAAGAATAAGAAGCTATGTGGAAGCTGTGTGGAGGAATAAGAAGCTATGTGGAAGCTATGTGGAAGAATAAGAAGCTATGTGGAAGCTGTGTGGAAGAATAAGAAGCTATATGGAAGAATAAGAAGCTATATGGAAGAATAAGAAGCTATATGGAAGAATAAGAAGCTATATGGAAGAATAAGAAGCTATATGGAAGAATAAGAAGCTATGTGGAAGCTGCGTGGAAGCTGTGTGGAAGAATAAGAAGCTATTTGGAAGCTGTGTATAGGAATAAGAAGCTATGTGGAAGCTGTGTGGAAGAATTAGAAGCTGTGTGGAAGCTGTGTGGAAGCTGTGTGGAAGAATAAGAAGCTGTGTGGAAGCTGTGTGGAAGAATAAGAAGCTATGTGGAAGCTGTGTGGAAGAATTAGAAGCTGTGTGGAAGCTGTGTGGAAGAATAAGAAGCTATGTGCAAGCTGTGTGGAAGAATAAGAAGCTATGTGGAAGCTGTGTGCAAGAATTAGAAGCTGTGTGGAAGCTGTGTGGAAGAATTAGAAGCTGTGTGGAAGCTGTGTGGAAGAATAAGAAGCTATTTGGAAGCTGTGTATAATAATAAGAAGCTATGTGGAAGCTGTGTGGAAGAATAAGAAGCTATGTGCAAGCTGTGTGGAAGAATAAGAAGCTATGTGGAAGCTGTGTGGAAGAATATGAAGCTATGTGGAAGCTGTCTGGAAGAATAAGAAGCTATGTGGAAGCTGTGTGGAGGAATAAGAAGCTATGTGGAAGCTATGTGGAAGAATAAGAAGCTATGTGCAAGCTGTGTGGAAGAATAAGAAGCTATATGGAAGAATAAGAAGCTATATGGAAGAATAAGAAGCTATATGGAAGAATAAGAAGCTATATGGAAGAATAAGAAGCTATGTGGAAGCTGCGTGGAAGCTGTGTGGAAGAATAAGAAGCTATTTGGAAGCTGTGTATAATAATAAGAAGCTATGTGGAAGCTGTGTGGAAGAATAAGAAGCTATGTGCAAGCTGTGTGGAAGCTGTGTGGAAGAATAAGAAGCTGTGTGGAAGCTGTGTGGAAGAATAAGAAGCTATGTGGAAGCTGTGTGGAAGAATAAAAAGCTATGTGGAGGCTGTGTGGAAGAATAAGAAGCTGTGTGGAAGCTGTGTGGAAGAATATGAAGCTGTGTGGAAGCTGTGTGGAAGAATATGAAGCTATGTGGAAGCTGTCTGGAAGAATAAGAAGCTATGTGGAAGCTGTGTGGAAGAATAAGAAGCTGTGTGGAAGAATAAGAAGCTGTGTGGAAGCTGTGTGGAAGAATTAGAAGCTGTGTGGAAGCTGTGTGGAAGAATAAGAAGCTATGTGGAAGCTGTGTGGAAGAATAAAAAGCTATGTGGAGGCTGTGTGGAAGAATAAGAAGCTGTGTGGAAGCTGTGTGGAAGAATATGAAGCTGTGTGGAAGCTGTGTGGAAGAATATGAAGCTATGTGGAAGCTGTGTGGAAGAATATGAAGCTGTGTGGAAGCTGTGTGGAAGAATAAGAAACTATTTGGAAGCTATGTGGAGGAATAAGAAGCTATGTGGAAGCTGTGTGGAGGAATAAGAAGCTATGTGGAAGCTATGTGGAAGAATAAGAAGCTATGTACAAGCTGTGTGGGAGAATAAAAAACTATTTGGAAGCTATGTGGAGGAATAAGAAGCTATGTGGAAGCTGTGTGGAGAAATAAGAAGCTATGTGGAAGCTATGTGGAAGAATAAGAAGCTATGTGCAAGCTGTGTGGAAGAATAAGAAGCTGTGTGGAAGCTGTGTGGAAGAATAAGAAGCTGTGTGGAAGCTGTGTGGAAGAATAAGAAGCTATTTGGAAGCTGTGTATAGGAATAAGAAGCTATGTGGAAGCTGTGTGGAAGAATAAGAAGCTATGTGCAAGCTGTGTGGAAGAATAAGAAGCTATGTGGAAGCTGTGTGGAAGAATAAGAAGCTATGTACAAGCTGTGTGGAAGAATAAGAAGCTATGTGCAAGTTGTGTGGAAGAATAAGAAGCTATGTGCAAGCTATATGGAAGAATAAGAAGCTATGTGGAAGCTGTGTGGAAGCTGTGTGGAAGAATAAGAAGCTATTTGGAAGCTGTGTATAGGAATAAGAAGCTATGTGCAAGTTGTGTGGAAGAATAAGAAGCTATGTGCAAGCTGTGTGGAGAGATAAGAAGCTGTGTGGAAGAATAAGAAGCTGTGTGGAAGCTGTGTGGAAGAATAAGAAGCTATGTGCAAGCTGTGTGGAAGAATAAGATGCTATGTGCAAGCTGTGTGGAAGAATAAGAAGCTATGTGGAAGCTTTGTGCAAGAATTAGAAGCTGTGTGGAAGCTGTGTGGAAGAATTAGAAGCTGTGTGGAAGCTGTGTGGAAGAATAAGAAGCTATGTGCAAGCTGTGTGGAGGGATAAGAAGCTGTGTGGAAGAATAAGAAGCTGTGTGGAAGCTGTGTGGAAGAATAAGAAGCTATGTGCAAGCTGTGTGGAAGAATAAGAAGCTATGTGGAAGCTGTGTGGAAGAATTAGAAGCTGTGTTGAAGCTGTGTGGAAGAATTAGAAGCTGTGTGGAAGCTGTGTGGAAGAATAAGAAGCTATGTGCAAGCTGTGGGGAAGAATAAGAAGCTATGTGGAAGCTGTGTGGAAGAATAAAAAGCTATGTGGAGTCTGTGTGGATACATAAGAAGCTGTGTGGAAGCTGTGTGGAAGAATATGAAGCTATGTGGAAGCTGTGTGGAAGAATAAAAAGCTATGTGGAAGCTGTGTGGAAGAATAAAAAGCTATGTGGAGTCTGTGTGGATACATAAGAAGCTGTGTGGAAGCTGTGTGGAAGAATATGAAGCTATGTGGAAGCTGTGTGGAAGAATAAAAAGCTATGTGGAGGCTGTGTGGAAGAATAAGAAGCTGTGTGGAAGCTGTCTGGAAGAATAAGAAGCTGTGTGGAAGCTGTGTGGCAGAATAAAAAACTATTTGGAAGCTATGTGGAGGAATAAGAAGCTATGTGGAAGCTGTGTGGAGGAATAAGAAGCTATGTGGAAGCTATGTGGAAGAATAAGAAGCTTTGTGCAAGCTGTGTGGAAGAATAAGAAGCTATGTGGAAGCTGTGTGGAAGAATAAAAAGCTATGTGGAGGCTGTGTGGAAGAATAAGAAGCTGTGTGGAAGCTGTCTGGAAGAATAAGAAGCTGTGTGGAAGCTGTGTGGAAGAACAAGAAACTATTTGGAAGCTATGTGGAGGAATAAGAAGCTATGTGGAAGCTGTGTGGAGGAATAAGAAGCTATGTGGAAGCTATGTGGAAGAATAAGAAGCTATGTGCAAGCTGTGGGGAAGAACAAGAAACTATTTGGAAGCTATGTGGAGGAATAAGAAGCTATGTGGAAGCTGTGTGGAGGAATAAGAAGCTATGTGGAAGCTGTGTGGAAGAATAAGAAGCTATGTGCAAGCTGTGGGGAAGAATAAGAAGCTATGTGGAAGCTGTGTGGAAGAATAAAAAGCTATGTGGAGTCTGTGTGGAAGATTAAGAAGCTGTGTGGAAGCTGTGTGGAAGAATATGAAGCTATGTGGAAGCTGTGTGGAAGAATAAAAAGCTATGTGGAGGCTGTGTGGAAGAATAAGAAGCTGTGTGGAAGCTGTCTGGAAGAATAAGAAGCTGTGTGGAAGCTGTGTGGAAGAATAAGAAACTATTTGAAAGCTATGTGGAGGAATAAGAAGCTATGTGGAAGCTGTGTGGAGGAATAAGAAGCTATGTGGAAGCTATGTGGAAGAATAAGAAGCTATGTGCAAGCTGTGTGGAAGAATAAGAAGCTATGTGGAAGCTGTGTGGAAGAATAAAAAGCTATGTGGAGGCTGTGTGGAAGAATAAGAAGCTGTGTGGAAGCTGTCTGGAAGAATAAGAAGCTGTGTGGAAGCTGTGTGGAAGAACAAGAAACTATTTGGAAGCTATGTGGAGGAATAAGAAGCTATGTGGAAGCTGTGTGGAGGAATAAGAAGCTATGTGGATGCTATGTGGAAGAATAAGAAGCTGTGTGGAAGCTGTGTGGAAGAATAAGAAGTTATATGGAAGAATAAGAAGCTATGTGGAAGCTGTGTGGAAGAATAAGAAGCTGTGTGGAAGCTGTGTGGAAGAATAAGAAGCTATATGGAAGAATAAGAAGCTATGTGGAAGATGTGTGGAAGAATAAGAAGCTGTGTGGAAGCTGTGTGGAAGAATAAGAAGCTATTTGGAAGCTGTGTATAGGAATAAGAAGCTATGTGGAAGCTGTGTGGAAGAATTAGAAGCTGTGTGGAAGCAGTGTGGAAGAATAAGAAGCTATGTGGAAGCTGTGTGGAAGCTGTGTGGAAGAATAAAAAGCTATGTGCAAGCTGCGTGGAAGATTAAGAAGCTATGTGGAAGCTGTGTGGAAGAATAAGAAGCTATGTACAAGCTGTGTGGAAGAATAAAAAACTATTTGGAAGCTATGTGGAGGAATAAGAAGCTATGTGGAAGCTGTGTGGAGAAATAAGAAGCTATGTGGAAGCTATGTGGAAGAATAAGAAGCTATGTGCAAGCTGTGTGGAAGAATAAGAAGCTGTGTGGAAGCTGTGTGGAAGAATAAGAAGCTGTGTGGAAGCTGTGTGGAAGAATAAGAAGCTATTTGGAAGCTGTGTATAGGAATAAGAAGCTATGTGGAAGATGTGTGGAAGAATAAGAAGCTGTGTGGAAGCTGTGTGGAAGAATAAGAAGCTATTTGGAAGCTGTGTATAGGAATAAGAAGCTATGTGGAAGCTGTGTGGAAGAATTAGAAGCTGTGTGGAAGCAGTGTGGAAGAATAAGAAGCTATGTGGAAGCTGTGTGGAAGCTGTGTGGAAGAATAAAAAGCTATGTGCAAGCTGCGTGGAAGATTAAGAAGCTATGTGGAAGCTGTGTGGAAGAATAAGAAGCTATGTACAAGCTGTGTGGAAGAATAAAAAACTATTTGGAAGCTATGTGGAGGAATAAGAAGCTATGTGGAAGCTGTGTGGAGAAATAAGAAGCTATGTGGAAGCTATGTGGAAGAATAAGAAGCTATGTGCAAGCTGTGTGGAAGAATAAGAAGCTGTGTGGAAGCTGTGTGGAAGAATAAGAAGCTGTGTGGAAGCTGTGTGGAAGAATAAGAAGCTATTTGGAAGCTGTGTATAGGAATAAGAAGCTATGTGGAAGCTGTGTGGAAGATAAAGAAGCTATGTGCAAGCTGTGTGGAAGAATAAGAAGCTATGTGGAAGCTGTGTGGAAGAATAAGAAGCTATGTACAAGCTGTGTGGATGAATAAGAAGCTATGTGCAAGTTGTGTGGAAGAATAAGAAGCTATGTGCAAGCTATATGGAAGAATAAGAAGCTATGTGGAAGCTGTGTGGAAGCTGTGTGGAAGAATAAGAAGCTATTTGGAAGCTGTGTATAGGAATAAGAAGCTATGTGCAAGTTGTGTGGAAGAATAAGAAGCTATGTGCAAGCTGTGTGGAGAGATAAGAAGCTGTGTGGAAGAATAAGAAGCTGTGTGGAAGCTGTGTGGAAGAATAAGAAGCTATGTGCAAGCTGTGTGGAAGAATAAGATGCTATGTGCAAGCTGTGTGGAAGAATAAGAAGCTATGTGGAAGCTGTGTGCAAGAATTAGAAGCTGTGTGGAAGCTGTGTGGAAGAATTAGGAGCTGTGTGGAAGCTGTGTGGAAGAATAAGAAGCTATTTGGAAGCTGTGTATAATAATAAGAAGCTATGTGGAAGCTGTGTGGAAGAATAAGAAGCTATGTGCAAGCTGTGTGGAAGAATAAGAAGCTGTGTGGAAGCTGTGTGGAAGAATAAGAAGCTATTTGGAAGCTGTGTATAGGAATAAGAAGCTATGTGGAAGCTGTGTGGAAGATAAAGAAGCTATGTGCAAGCTGTGGGGAAGAATAAGAAGCTATGTGGAAGCTGTGTGGAAGAATAAAAAGCTATGTGGAGTCTGTGTGGATACATAAGAAGCTGTGTGGAAGCTGTGTGGAAGAATATGAAGCTATGTGGAAGCTGTGTGGAAGAATAAAAAGCTATGTGGAAGCTGTGTGGAAGAATAAAAAGCTATGTGGAGTCTGTGTGGATACATAAGAAGCTGTGTGGAAGCTGTGTGGAAGAATATGAAGCTATGTGGAAGCTGTGTGGAAGAATAAAAAGCTATGTGGAGGCTGTGTGGAAGAATAAGAAGCTGTGTGGAAGCTGTCTGGAAGAATAAGAAGCTGTGTGGAAGCTGTGTGGCAGAATAAAAAACTATTTGGAAGCTATGTGGAGGAATAAGAAGCTATGTGGAAGCTGTGTGGAGGAATAAGAAGCTATGTGGAAGCTATGTGGAAGAATAAGAAGCTTTGTGCAAGCTGTGTGGAAGAATAAGAAGCTATGTGGAAGCTGTGTGGAAGAATAAAAAGCTATGTGGAGGCTGTGTGGAAGAATAAGAAGCTGTGTGGAAGCTGTCTGGAAGAATAAGAAGCTGTGTGGAAGCTGTGTGGAAGAACAAGAAACTATTTGGAAGCTATGTGGAGGAATAAGAAGCTATGTGGAAGCTGTGTGGAGGAATAAGAAGCTATGTGGAAGCTATGTGGAAGAATAAGAAGCTATGTGCAAGCTGTGGGGAAGAACAAGAAACTATTTGGAAGCTATGTGGAGGAATAAGAAGCTATGTGGAAGCTGTGTGGAGGAATAAGAAGCTATGTGGAAGCTGTGTGGAAGAATAAGAAGCTATGTGCAAGCTGTGGGGAAGAATAAGAAGCTATGTGGAAGCTGTGTGGAAGAATAAAAAGCTATGTGGAGTCTGTGTGGAAGATTAAGAAGCTGTGTGGAAGCTGTGTGGAAGAATATGAAGCTATGTGGAAGCTGTGTGGAAGAATAAAAAGCTATGTGGAGGCTGTGTGGAAGAATAAGAAGCTGTGTGGAAGCTGTCTGGAAGAATAAGAAGCTGTGTGGAAGCTGTGTGGAAGAATAAGAAACTATTTGAAAGCTATGTGGAGGAATAAGAAGCTATGTGGAAGCTGTGTGGAGGAATAAGAAGCTATGTGGAAGCTATGTGGAAGAATAAGAAGCTATGTGCAAGCTGTGTGGAAGAATAAGAAGCTATGTGGAAGCTGTGTGGAAGAATAAAAAGCTATGTGGAGGCTGTGTGGAAGAATAAGAAGCTGTGTGGAAGCTGTCTGGAAGAATAAGAAGCTGTGTGGAAGCTGTGTGGAAGAACAAGAAACTATTTGGAAGCTATGTGGAGGAATAAGAAGCTATGTGGAAGCTGTGTGGAGGAATAAGAAGCTATGTGGATGCTATGTGGAAGAATAAGAAGCTGTGTGGAAGCTGTGTGGAAGAATAAGAAGTTATATGGAAGAATAAGAAGCTATGTGGAAGCTGTGTGGAAGAATAAGAAGCTGTGTGGAAGCTGTGTGGAAGAATAAGAAGCTATATGGAAGAATAAGAAGCTATGTGGAAGATGTGTGGAAGAATAAGAAGCTGTGTGGAAGCTGTGTGGAAGAATAAGAAGCTATTTGGAAGCTGTGTATAGGAATAAGAAGCTATGTGGAAGCTGTGTGGAAGAATTAGAAGCTGTGTGGAAGCAGTGTGGAAGAATAAGAAGCTATGTGGAAGCTGTGTGGAAGCTGTGTGGAAGAATAAAAAGCTATGTGCAAGCTGCGTGGAAGATTAAGAAGCTATGTGGAAGCTGTGTGGAAGAATAAGAAGCTATGTACAAGCTGTGTGGAAGAATAAAAAACTATTTGGAAGCTATGTGGAGGAATAAGAAGCTATGTGGAAGCTGTGTGGAGAAATAAGAAGCTATGTGGAAGCTATGTGGAAGAATAAGAAGCTATGTGCAAGCTGTGTGGAAGAATAAGAAGCTGTGTGGAAGCTGTGTGGAAGAATAAGAAGCTGTGTGGAAGCTGTGTGGAAGAATAAGAAGCTATTTGGAAGCTGTGTATAGGAATAAGAAGCTATGTGGAAGATGTGTGGAAGAATAAGAAGCTGTGTGGAAGCTGTGTGGAAGAATAAGAAGCTATTTGGAAGCTGTGTATAGGAATAAGAAGCTATGTGGAAGCTGTGTGGAAGAATTAGAAGCTGTGTGGAAGCAGTGTGGAAGAATAAGAAGCTATGTGGAAGCTGTGTGGAAGCTGTGTGGAAGAATAAAAAGCTATGTGCAAGCTGCGTGGAAGATTAAGAAGCTATGTGGAAGCTGTGTGGAAGAATAAGAAGCTATGTACAAGCTGTGTGGAAGAATAAAAAACTATTTGGAAGCTATGTGGAGGAATAAGAAGCTATGTGGAAGCTGTGTGGAGAAATAAGAAGCTATGTGGAAGCTATGTGGAAGAATAAGAAGCTATGTGCAAGCTGTGTGGAAGAATAAGAAGCTGTGTGGAAGCTGTGTGGAAGAATAAGAAGCTGTGTGGAAGCTGTGTGGAAGAATAAGAAGCTATTTGGAAGCTGTGTATAGGAATAAGAAGCTATGTGGAAGCTGTGTGGAAGATAAAGAAGCTATGTGCAAGCTGTGTGGAAGAATAAGAAGCTATGTGGAAGCTGTGTGGAAGAATAAGAAGCTATGTACAAGCTGTGTGGATGAATAAGAAGCTATGTGCAAGTTGTGTGGAAGAATAAGAAGCTATGTGCAAGCTATATGGAAGAATAAGAAGCTATGTGGAAGCTGTGTGGAAGCTGTGTGGAAGAATAAGAAGCTATTTGGAAGCTGTGTATAGGAATAAGAAGCTATGTGCAAGTTGTGTGGAAGAATAAGAAGCTATGTGCAAGCTGTGTGGAGAGATAAGAAGCTGTGTGGAAGAATAAGAAGCTGTGTGGAAGCTGTGTGGAAGAATAAGAAGCTATGTGCAAGCTGTGTGGAAGAATAAGATGCTATGTGCAAGCTGTGTGGAAGAATAAGAAGCTATGTGGAAGCTGTGTGCAAGAATTAGAAGCTGTGTGGAAGCTGTGTGGAAGAATTAGGAGCTGTGTGGAAGCTGTGTGGAAGAATAAGAAGCTATTTGGAAGCTGTGTATAATAATAAGAAGCTATGTGGAAGCTGTGTGGAAGAATAAGAAGCTATGTGCAAGCTGTGTGGAAGAATAAGAAGCTATGTGGAAGCTGTGTGGAAGAATATGAAGCTATGTGGAAGCTGTCTGGAAGAATAAGAAGCTATGTGGAAGCTGTGTGGAGGAATAAGAAGCTATGTGGAAGCTATGTGGAAGAATAAGAAGCTATGTGCAAGCTGTGTGGAAGAATAAGAAGCTATATGGAAGAATAAGAAGCTATATGGAAGAATAAGAAGCTATATGGAAGAATAAGAAGCTATATGGAAGAATAAGAAGCTATGTGGAAGCTGTGAAGAATAAGAAGCTATGTGGAAGCTGTGTGGAAGAATAAGAAGCTATGTGGAAGCTGTGTGGAAGAATAAGAAGCTATGTGGAAGCTGTGTGGAAGAATAAGAAGCTGTGTGGAAGCTGTGTGGAAGAATAGAAGCTATGTGGAATCTGTGTGGAAGAATAAGAAGCTGTGTGGAAGCTGTGTGGAAGAATAAGAAGCTATGGAAGCTGTGTGAAGAATAGAAGCTGTGTGGAAGCTGTGTGGAAGAATAAGAAGCTATGTGCAAGCTGTGTGGAAGAATAAGAAGCTATGTGGAAGCTGTGTGGAAGAATTAGAAGCTGTGTGGAAGCTGTGTGGAAGAATTAGAAGCTATGTGGAAGCTGTGTGGAAGAATAAGAAGCTATGTGGAAGCTGTGTGGAAGAATAAGAAGCTATGTGCAAGCTGTGTGGAAGAATAAGAAGCTATGTGGAAGCTGTGTGGAAGAATAAGAAGCTATGTGGAAGCTGTGTGGAAGAATAAGAAGCTATGTGGAAGCTGTGTGGAAGAATAAGAAGCTATGTGGAAGCTGTGTGGAAGAATAAGAAGCTATGTGGAAGCTGTGTGGAAGAATAAGAAGCTATGTGGAAGCTGTGTGGAAGAATAAGAAGCTATATGGAAGAATATGAAGCTTTATGGAAGAATAAGAAGCTATGTGGAAGCTGAAGCTGTGTGGAAGAATAAGAAGCTATGTGGAAGCTGTGTGGAAGAATAAGAAGCTATGTGGAAGCTGTGTGGAAGAATAAGAAGCTATGTGGAAGCTGTGTGGAAGAATAAGAAGCTGTGTGGAAGCTGTGTGGAAGAATAGAAGCTATGTGGAAGCTGTGTGGAAGAATAAGAAGCTATGTGGAAGCTGTGTGGAAGAATAAGAAGCTGTGTGGAAGCTGTGTGGAAGAATAAGAAGCTGTGTGGAAGCTGTGTGGAAGAATAAGAAGCTATGTGGAAGCTGTGTGGAAGAATAAGAAGCTATGTGGAAGCTGTGTGGAAGAATAAAGAGCTATTTGGAAGCTGTGGAAGAATAAGAAGCTGTGTGGAAGCTGTGTGGAAGAATAGAAGCTGTGTGGAAGCTGTGTGGAAGAATAAGAAGCTATGTGGAAGCTGTGTGGAAGAATAAGAAGCTGTGTGGAAGCTGTGTGGAAGAATAAGAAGCTGTGTGGAAGCTGTGTGGAAGAATATGAAGCTATGTGGAAGCTGTGTGGAAGAATAGAAGCTATGTGGAAGCTGTGTGGAAGAATATGAAGCTGTGTGGAAGCTGTGTGGAAGAATAAGAAGCTATGTGGAAGCTGTGTGGAGGAATAAGAAGCTATGTGGAAGCTGTGTGGAGAATAAGAAGCTATGTGGAAGCTATGTGGAAGAATAAGAAGCTATGTGGAAGCTGTGTGGAAGAATAAGAAGCTATATGGAAGAATAAGAAGCTATGTGGAAGCTGTGTGGAAGAATAAGAAGCTATTTGGAAGCTGTGTGTATGAATAAGAAGCTATGTGGAAGCTGTGTGGAAGAATTAGAAGCTGTGTGGATGCTGTGCGGAAGAATAAGAAGCTATGTGGAAGCTGTGTGGAAGAATAAGAAGCTATGTACAAGCTGTGTGGAAGAATAAGAAGCTATGTGGAAGCTGTGTGGAAGAATAAGAAGCTATGTGGAAGCTGTGTGGAAGAATAAGAAGCTATGTGGAAGCTGTGGAAGAATAAGAAGCTATGTGGAAGCTGTGTGGAAGAATAAGAAGCTATGTGCAAGCTGTGTGGAAGAATAAGAAGCTATGTGGAAGCTGTGTGGAAGAATAAGAAGCTATGTGGAAGCTGTGTGGAAGAATAAGAAGCTATGTGCAAGCTGTGTGGAAGAATAAGAAGCTATGTGCAAGCTGTGTGGAAGAATAAGAAGCTATGTGGAAGCTGTGTGGAAGAATAAGAAGCTGTGTGGAAGCTGTGTGGAAGAATAAGAAGCTATGTGCAAGCTGTGTGGAAGAATAAGAAGCTATTTGGAAGCTGTGTATAATAATAAGAAGCTATGTGGAAGCTGTGTGGAAGAATAAGAAGCTATGTGCAAGCTGTGTGGAAGAATAAGAAGCTATGTGGAAGCTGTGTGGAAGAATAAGAAGCTATGTGCAAGCTGTGTGGAAGAATAAGAAGCTATGTGCAAGCTGTGTGGAAGAATAAGAAGCTATGTGCAAGCTGTGTGGAAGAATAAGAAGCTTTGTGGAAGCTGTGTGGAAGAATAAGAAGCTATGTGGAAGCTGTGTGGAAGAATAAGAAGCTATGTGGAAGCTGTGTGGAAGAATAAGAAGCTATGTGGAAGCTGTGTGGAAGAATAAGAAGCTATGTGGAAGCTGTGTGAAGAATAAGAAGCTATGTGGAAGCTGTGTGGAAGAATAAGAAGCTATGTGCAAGCTGTGTGGAAGAATAAGAAGCTATGTGGAAGCTGTGTGGAAGAATAAGAAGATATGTACAAGCTGTGTGGAAGAATAAGAAGCTATGTGGAAGCTGTGTGGTAGAATAAGAAGCTATGTGGAAGCTGTGTGGAAGAATAAGAAGCTGTGTGGAAGCTGTGTGGAAGAATAAGAAGCTATTTGGAAGCTGTGTATAGGAATAAGAAGCTATGTGGAAGCTGTGTGGAAGAATAAGAAGCTATGTGCAAGCTGTGTGGAAGAATTAGAAGCTGTGTGGAAGAATTAGAAGCTGTGTGGAAGCTGTGTGGAAGAATTAGAAGCTGTGTGGAAGCTGTGTGGAAGAATAAGAAGCTGTGTGGAAACTGTGTGGAAGAATAAGAAGCTCTGTGGAAGAATAAGAAGCTGTGTGGAAGAATAAGAAGCTGTGTGGAAGAATAAGAAGCTGTGTGGAAGAATAAGAAGCTGTGTGGAAGAATAAGAAGCTGTGTGGAAGAATAAGAAGCTGTGTGGAAGAATAAGAAGCTATTTGGAAGCTGTGTATAATAATAAGAAGGTATGTGGAAGCTGTGTGGAAGAATAAGAAGCTATGTGCAAGCTGTGTGGAAGAATAAGAAGCTATGTGGAAGCTGTGTGGAAGAATAAGAAGCTATGTACAAGCTGTGTGGAAGAATAAGAAGCTATGTGCAAGTTGTGTGGAAGAATAAGAAGCTATGTGCAAGCTGTGTGGAGGGATAAGAAGCTGTGTGGAAGAATAAGAAGCTGTGTGGAAGCTGTGTGGAAGAATAAGAAGCTATGTGCAAGCTGTGTGGAAGAATAAGAAGCTATGTGGAAGCTGTGTGGAAGAATTAGAAGCTGTGTTGAAGCTGTGTGGAAGAATTAGAAGCTGTGTGGAAGCTGTGTGGAAGAATAAGAAGCTATGTGCAAGCTGTGGGGAAGAATAAGAAGCTATGTGGAAGCTGTGTGGAAGAATAAAAAGCTATGTGGAGTCTGTGTGGATAATAAGAAGCTGTGTGGAAGCTGTGTGGAAGAATAAGAAGCTATGTGGAAGCTGTGTGGAAGAATAAGAAGCTATGTGGAAGCTGTGTGGAAGAATAAGAAGCTATGTGGAAGCTGTGTGGAAGAATAAGAAGCTGTGTGGAAGCTGTGTGGAAGAATAAGAAGCTATGTGGAAGCTGTGTGGAAGAATAAGAAGCTATGTGGAAGCTGTGTGGAAGAATAAGAAGCTATGTGGAAGCTGTGTGGAAGAATAAGAAGCTGTGTGGAAGCTGTGTGGAAGAATAAGAAGCTATGTGGAAGCTGTGTGGAAGAATAAGAAGCTATGTGGAAGCTGTGTGGATGAATAAGAAGCTATGTGGAAGCTGTGTGGAAGAATAAGAAGCTATGTGGAAGCTGTGTGGAAGAATAAGAAGCTATGTGGAAGCTGTGTGGAAGAATAAGAAGCTATGTGGAAGCTGTGTGGAAGAATAAGAAGCTATGTGGAAGCTGTGTGGAAGAATAAGAAGCTGTGTGGAAGCTGTGTGGAAGAATAAGAAGCTATGTGGAAGCTATGTGGAAGAATAAGAAGCTATGTGGAAGCTGTGTGGAGAATAAGAAGCTATGTGGAAGCTGTGTGGAAGAATAAGAAGCTATGTGGAAGCTGTGTGGAAGAATAAGAAGCTATGTGGAAGCTGTGTGAAGAATAAGAAGCTATGTGGAAGCTGTGTGGAAGAATAAGAAGCTGTGTGGAAGCTGTGTGGAAGAATAAGAAGCTGTGTGGAAGCTGTGTGGAAGAATAAGAAGCTATGTGGAAGCTGTGTGGAAGAATAAGAAGCTATGTGGAAGCTGTGTGGAAGAATAAGAAGCTATGTGGAAGCTGTGTGGAAGAATAAGAAGCTATGTGGAAGCTGTGTGGAAGAATAAGAAGCTGTGTGGAAGCTGTGTGGAAGAATAAGAAGCTATGTGGAAGCTGTGTGGAAGAATAAGAAGCTATGTGGAAGCTGTGTGGAAGAATAAGAAGCTATGTGGAAGCTGTGTGGAAGAATAAGAAGCTATGTGGAAGCTGTGTGGAAGAATAAGAAGCTGTGTGGAAGCTGTGTGGAAGAATAAGAAGCTGTGTGGAAGCTGTGTGGAAGAATAAGAAGCTATGTGGAAGCTGTGTGGAGGAATAAGAAGCTATGTGGAAGCTGTGTGGAAGAATAAGAAGCTATGTGGAAGCTGTGTGGAAGAATAAGAAGCTTGTGGAGCTGTGTGGAAGAATAAGAAGCTATGTGGAAGCTGTGTGGAAGAATAAGAAGCTGTGTGGAAGCTGTGTGGAAGAATAAGCAGCTATGTGGAAGCTGTGTTGTAGAATAAGAAGCTATGTGGAAGCTGTGTGGAAGAATAAGAAGCTGTGTGGAAGCTGTGTGGAAGAATAAGAAGCTATTTGGAAGCTGTGTATAGGAATAAGAAGCTATGTGGAAGCTGTGTGGAAGAATAAGAAGCTGTGTGGAAGCAGTGTGGAAGAATAAGAAGCTATGTGGAAGCTGTGTGGAAGATTAAGAAGCTATGTGGAAGCTGTGTGGAAGAATAAGAAGCTATGTACAAGCTGTGTGGAAGAATAAAAAACTATTTGGAAGCTATGTGGAGGAATAAGAAGCTATGTGGAAGCTGTGTGGAGGAATAAGAAGCTATGTACAAGCTGTGTGGAAGAATAAAAAACTATTTGGAAGCTATGTGGAAGAATAAGAAGCTATGTGCAAGCTGTGTGGAAGAATAAGAAGCTATATGGAAGAATAAGAAGCTGTGTGGAAGCTGTGTGGAAGAATAAGAAGCTGTGTGGAAGCTGTGTGGAAGAATAAGAAGCTATTTGGAAGCTGTGTATAGGAATAAGAAGCTATGTGGAAGCTGTGTGGAAGAATAAGAAGCTATGTGCAAGCTGTGTGGAAGAATAAGAAGCTATGTGGAAGCTGTGTGGAAGAATAAGAAGCTATGTACAAGCTGTGTGGAAGAATAAGAAGCTATGTGCAAGTTGTGTGGAAGAATAAGAAGCTATGTGCAAGCTATATGGAAGAATAAGAAGCTATGTGGAAGCTGTGTGGAAGCTGTGTGGAAGAATAAGAAGCTATGTGCAAGCTGTGTGGAGAGATAAGAAGCTGTGTGGAAGAATAAGAAGCTGTGTGGAAGCTGTGTGGAAGAATAAGAAGCTATGTGCAAGCTGTGTGGAAGAATAAGAAGCCATGTGCAAGCTGTGTGGAAGAATAAGAAGCTATGTGGAAGCTGTGTGCAAGAATTAGAAGCTGTGTGGAAGCTGTGTGGAAGAATTAGAAGCTGTGTGGAAGCTGTGTGGAAGAATAAGAAGCTATTTGGAAGCTGTGTATAATAATAAGAAGCTATGTGGAAGCTGTGTGGAAGAATAAGAAGCTATGTGCAAGCTGTGTGGAAGAATAAGAAGCTATGTGGAAGCTGTGTGGAAGAATATGAAGCTATGTGGAAGCTGTCTGGAAGAATAAGAAGCTATGTGGAAGCTGTGTGGAGGAATAAGAAGCTATGTGGAAGCTATGTGGAAGAATAAGAAGCTATGTGCAAGCTGTGTGGAAGAATAAGAAGCTATATGGAAGAATAAGAAGCTATATGGAAGAATAAGAAGCTATATGGAAGAATAAGAAGCTATATGGAAGAATAAGAAGCTATGTGGAAGCTGCGTGGAAGCTGTGTGGAAGAATAAGAAGCTATTTGGAAGCTGTGTATAGGAATAAGAAGCTATGTGGAAGCTGTGTGGAAGAATTAGAAGCTGTGTGGAAGCTGTGTGGAAGCTGTGTGGAAGAATAAGAAGCTGTGTGGAAGCTGTGTGGAAGAATAAGAAGCTATGTGGAAGCTGTGTGGAAGAATAAGAAGCTGTGTGGAAGCTGTGTGGAAGAATAAGAAGCTATGTGCAAGCTGTGTGGAAGAATAAGAAGCTATGTGGAAGCTGTGTGCAAGAATTAGAAGCTGTGTGGAAGCTGTGTGGAAGAATTAGAAGCTGTGTGGAAGCTGTGTGGAAGAATAAGAAGCTATTTGGAAGCTGTGTATAATAATAAGAAGCTATGTGGAAGCTGTGTGGAAGAATAAGAAGCTATGTGCAAGCTGTGTGGAAGAATAAGAAGCTATGTGGAAGCTGTGTGGAAGAATATGAAGCTATGTGGAAGCTGTCTGGAAGAATAAGAAGCTACGTGGAAGCTGTGTGGAGGAATAAGAAGCTATGTGGAAGCTATGTGGAAGAATAAGAAGCTATGTGCAAGCTGTGTGGAAGAATAAGAAGCTATATGGAAGAATAAGAAGCTATATGGAAGAATAAGAAGCTATATGGAAGAATAAGAAGCTATGTGGAAGCTGCGTGGAAGCTGTGTGGATGAATAAGAAGCTATTTGGAAGCTGTGTATAGGAATAAGAAGCTATGTGGAAGCTGTGTGGAAGAATTAGAAGCTGTGTGGAAGCTGTGTGGAAGCTGTGTGGAAGAATAAGAAGCTGTGTGGAAGCTGTGTGGAAGAATAAGAAGCTATGTGGAAGCTGTGTGGAAGAATAAAAAGCTATGTGGAGGCTGTGTGGAAGAATAAGAAGCTGTGTGGAAGCTGTGTGGAAGAATATGAAGCTGTGTGGAAGCTGTGTGGAAGAATATGAAGCTATGTGGAAGCTGTCTGGAAGAATAAGAAGCTATGTGGAAGCTGTGTGGAAGAATAAGAAGCTGTGTGGAAGAATAAGAAGCTGTGTGGAAGCTGTGTGGAAGAATAAGAAACTATTTGTGTGGTGTATGTAAATACCCACATGAAATGATAATGTAAATGAACCTAAATTGAGTTTGATTTAATAATTGATAATATGAATGTCTTTGGATGATTTGGTTATGTGTTTGAGAAGACAGTCTCCACTAGTCTCCAGTGAGCTGTCTTCAGGTAAGATTGAGTTAATGTACACGATACATGCGAGTCATGAGACTCACTCCTCTTCTGTCTTCTGTACTGAATGTACGAAATAAAACTTACTTGTTAATTCACTGAACTACACAGGCAAACAACCCATGCATTGATTAGACTGGCATTGCATATAACATAGCACTGCTCAGCACCAAATATAATATGTGCATACACCACATAAATGGCGACGAGTTAACTTTTTAAAAGTGTAGTTTTCAGTGACTGGAAAAACGAAAACTTCCAGAAATAAGTTTTTGTGAAATAGACTTGCCCTAAAATCAAGTTTATGTGATTTTTTTGAGAAGTTCTGAGACTCAAAGTAAGATCTCACAACGCCCCTAGACTGCATCCAGCTGTATGACGATTGAACCGAAACGAGAAAAGAAACCTCAAATCCTCCAAAGTTTCAAGATGGGTACCATAGGACATCTTAAAGCTTTCGAACCTTCAACTGACGATTCTGAAATGTGGACCACTACATTCAAATCCTTTCTGGTAGCAAACGGTGTGGATGAAACCGAAGCCAAGAATGAGAATCAAGTTCGTGGAATCCTGCTTTCTTCACTTGGCCTACCAACAGTAACGCTTCTTCACAATTTGATGGCTCCAGATTCACCGAGTGCCGCAAAAGTGAAAGTTATCTTGGATACGCTGAAAGGG
>RBVU03000127.1:0-18430 GCA_004115045.4 Sinella curviseta
TAGAGACCCTACGCGATAGTTTTCTGGCCCAGGTCAATATCTCGAAAAGTCAGCGGTCGCAATTAATAATTTTTACACCAACTTGTAGTTTGAAAGTTGCTCTTTTTTATGGCGTTGATTCCATAGATTGCGACCTCTGACCTTCTTAGATAGCTGGCTTCAAATGTGGAGGTCTTTTAAGCTTGGAAAACCATGCATGGCAACAATATTATCGTGTACCCGTAACGAATGGAGTGAAGTAGCGTAATAGTAGAATAAACACACAGATCAAAATCACAAAATCAAACACACTGATTTTAAATATGGTGTAAATATTAACATTCGACGCTTATTAACGTTTAATAGCATGCAATTATAAGTTCAAAATGTTCATAATGTAATGAAAATAGATCATATTAGTAAACAAATGCCCTGATCTCAAATATGGTGCTGGTTAAGAGAAACAAAAACCCATGATTTCAAATATGTTCACTTAACATACAGTAATATCAAAAGCTTTTGAGGAAGGGTTATGAGTTATTAGATAGCACTTTAATGCTAACTTATATTGCGCTATCTTTCGAACGGAGACGAATTTTTGAATTCTGTTTTTGCAATGAGTTCAAGCCCATGGGGACAGGATTGATTTTCAACCGTACAGGTCAACGGCAACCGTTAGAAACCGTTACGAGGACAATTTTTTAAAATGGGAACATATGGCAAGTGACATTTCATGCGACTCGTCTATGAACATAACCCATATATCTGAGGTCATTGAGGTCAACTGTTATCGTTAAACGGTAACGGCGATTTAAAATAATTTTTGGTGCTCTCCTGCTTAAATGGCTAAGAATTTTGGACTTCTGCTTTCGGTAAATGACGTATCAGCGCAAGAGCTTTACATGCCTGCCAACCCCCGAAACCAACGCCAACTACAAATACCACAGCGTTTGGTCTCCAGAAAGCATTGACAACCATACTACATTATCTCTACAGATGCCTTTACCACAACATACTTCCTCTCGATATTGGAACCGATTCCATTATACCCATTTCCCCATTGTACTCTGCTCCCTCCCATGGCTTGATCAGACGTTCTGCAGGTTGAGTGGCTGACTTGTATACCAGTAACTCGGGCTCCTCAATGAGGAGTCCTCATCCGACTTTTCCTACCGTTCCTTTCCGCTTCCTCCCATATGAGATGAACCTTGAGGATTCAACCTCCATGGCTGGTCATCAGTTCTTGTGAAGCAATTGATGATGAAGAAAAGAAATCCGACGGATTTATTTTCCGACAGTCTGGTGTGTGGTGACCAGGAGCGAGGCAATAACATATCCTATTCGTCGATGCCAGCCACCATTTATTGTATACGTCCATTTTCCGGAAACACTCACAACTTAATAACCAGTGATCTATCTCTCCACTCCAGTGATACGTGTTTTTGTTTTCTCTCATTACAAACGCACGCATGTTCTCTTTTCTTGTGCTTAGTAAACACTGCTTATCGTCCTCATAAGTTTTCTTATAAGTCATCATTGCGGCCGTTTCTGTAAAACTATTGAATCATCCATGTTTGCGTCAGCATAAATGCCATCCAATCGGAACGGAATTGTGGAGTTTGTCCACCAGTTCATTCAAAAGCTGCGGATTTAGCATGTGGTGTTTACATTTGGGTTCCTTGTTTCGGACTTGGTACCGGGTACGGTTCCTAATTTGGTTTGAAAATGTAAGCAACTGCTGCCAATTTCCTTCAGAGACAGCCTAGGTCCTAGTGATCACCCATGCACGTCAGGGGACACGAGCAGGGCTTTCAAGCATTCAATTGCTTCGCCATCCAAACAGTAAGGAAAGTAACTTACGTTGTCTTTCGTTTGACGATGAAGACTTCGCAGTTGACAAAAGCAGGCCACTCCAACGGGCCTCCAACAACAACTCCAACAACAATCGAATCTAATTTTCTATACCGGTCAACAGTCACGTTTACAATCGTGTGTGTTAAAGCTAGAGCCAATTGTCCAACTCCATCCAACGCGACCGGTGATCACTCGTTCTGTGCGTTTTCCTTCTGGCGTTCCTGCCGCGACGTTTTGTCGTCATCCTTGGCGATAAAAACCAACTGTCCCAGAGAATCACTCTCTGATGGCTTACTCCTTGATATTCAATTCAATTGTAATTCAATTTCAGTTAATTGTTCTGCTGCCGCCTACTCGATTTGTATTTTGCCTCTTCATTTACAACTGCTCAAACCGCCTGCTGATCCTCTTGACTCGATTTTTGCATACAAAACAAGGGTATTGGGTGTATAAGTGTGGTTGAAGCATACTCAGGAGAACTGTGCTATATTTGCGCTGACAAACGTAAACAAAGCAAAATGCTCTGCTACATAAGTCAGTTGGCTCTTTGTTAAGAGAATGGAGTAGCCTCCTGTAAGCTGTTCGCGGTGCTGTGCGACTAAATCGTGCTCTTCCAGCACATATACATAAATGTGCGGCGTTGGCTACAAGCTAGGTTGTGCGTACGTTGATATCGTCTATGGAGTTAGCCGCAGCAGTGGACAGTTTACGGCGGATGCGCTATTTTTGAGCACAGACCCAGTACGCTTGATACAGAATGCATCAACGTCGTACATATTATTTCAACTTCAAAGGTGTGAGGAGCTGCTGCTTCCCACATGTTTGTGTTAACATCCTCGAGGTTGTGAGGCGGCAGTGCTACAGATTTTGCTGCTGTTTCCTGTACAATGCTGTTAGTACATAACCCCACGTTCCTAACCGTTCGTCCGGTTGGCCAGAGCGTTGCGACGAGAACTTCCCCTTTTACGTGTAGACGGCTCAGATGATTCTTCTATGCACAGGCCTCCGTAACATCCATCTCGTGGGTCTCAAATTCAAAAGCCCGTGCAGACCTCTTAATTTACAACGAGTACCTCATTCTACCAGCAGCAGCAGGGCCAAGTCCATAGAAGGTGAATTGTGTGGGGGCAATGAACTCGGACAAGACCGACTTGTCTCCGCCACTGTCCAGCTACACTAGTTTCACAGCGACTCAACTCACCACTCCGCAGGAAACGGGAATGTATCGCTCTAGGTCTCATCCCCAAAGCTGTTACAGTGTGTGCTAGGCCCGCCTCTCCCGGTGGCACCTATCCTCGTCGGAAAGAGCTGCAAGGTTAACAACCTACAAGGCAGCTGCGACCCCAATGTAATCAGAGCCTGTATCCTTACCATGTCTGCGCACGCCTGCAAAATGAGGTGCTTGTGGGAGGATGGAGTCACACCTGTCAACCTCTACCAAGCGTATAATGTCCCGCAGCTAGATGTGATGGTAATGAACGGGACTACCATGGGGGTGATCGATTGTTCCCGTTGGCACATCGACTGATGCAATCCCATAGGACCGAAAAAACGGTCATCGGAGCGCAGGTCCACTTTCAACCTGACGGCTGAATATATGTTAGGCTGCCAGCTTACCTCGTTTGGGTTTCCCCGAAACGTGGTAGCCAGCATACCACCAAGGGCAAGGTACTTCACCACCACTGACGTTCACCGTGGAGTTTGGAAGGTACCCAATTAACCGGACGATTGCCACCTTCATAACACCGTGCTATTATTACAGCCGCAACATGATGGACGTTACACCGGCGACAAAGATCCGTCCAGACGAAACACGTTATTGAGGACATGGATATGAGCATGCACATTCAACGGGGAGGAGCAGGTCATCGGTGCGGCCCGGAGTACGGCGTCGCCGTGAACGCGAACATGTATTGCTTTACAAAGCCCGAGACAGACTGGTGTAGATTCTACATTCCCGAAACATGCAACTAAACTATCTAACACCACCCCCATCGCACAGCAATATCAACCACGGTTTGTCATACACACATTACCCGCAGTCCATCGAACAAAGACCAAGTCCGCCTCCAACGGCGACATCATGGGGACCTTCAAAGGTAATGCTTCCGGCAGAAATGGTGTTTCGTTGCCCAGCCTGCACAAACTCCTGATGCCTCAATCCATCGCAGTAGTTTCTAAAAGCGTGAAAGACCGGAGCTGTCCGGAAGGATGACAAGACGTAATCCGCCGCAAGAAATCTTTGCACACACATGACGCCACCGCTTGCAGCTTTGTAGACCTTACCAGCTTGTTACTGGTTTTAATCAGAAAAAATCCTTTTTCCGTACTAGTTGCTTACTCCATTGAGAAAGTTTAATGTTTACATATTAAGTTACATATTAAGTTATTCCATTTACAAAGTATCTGTTTACAAAACTATTTATCAATTTTATGCACAAAATATGTTTACATAGCTGGTTTCTTCTTCCCTTGACAAAGTAACTTTATTTATCTAGTTACTTAATCCAATGGCAAAGTAAGTGTTATTTGTTCTATTCACGAAGTATCTATTTACATAACCAGTTTTTTATTCCCTTGACAAAGTAACTTTATTTATCTAGTTACTTAATCCAATGGCAAAGTAAGTGTTATTTGTTCTATTCACGAAGTATCTATTTACATAACCAGTTTTGTATTCCCTTGACAAAGTAACTGTATTTATCTAGTTACTTAATCCAATGGCAAAGTAAGTGTTATTTGTTCTATTCACGAAGTATCTATTTACATAACCAGTTTTTTATTCCATTGACAAATAACTAATTGTGCATCTAGTAACTCATTATATTGATAAGGTAACTGTTTATGTAGCTAAGCTAGTTATTCTACTGATAAGGAAACCGTTTTCGTAACTAGTTACTTATTCTACTGATGAGGTAACTGTTTATGTAACTAGTAACTTATATTAATAAAGTAACTGTTTATGTAACTAGTAACTTATTATATTGATAAAGTAACTGTTAATGAAACTAGTTACTTATTCTACTGATAATGTAACTGTTTATGTAACTAGTTATTTATTTAACTGATAAGGTAACTGTTTATGTAACTAGTTATTTATTTAACTGATAAGGTAATTGTTTTCGTAACTAGTTACTTATTCTACTGATAAGGTTTATGTATCTAGTTATTAGCTCGATTGATAACGTAACTGTGTATGTATCTTATTTCATATTCTATTGATAACGTAGCTATTTATGTAACTAGTTGCTTATACTATTCATAAAGTATTGGTTTACATAACTAGTTATTTATACTATTCACAAAGTATTTGTTTACATAACTAGTTACTTATTCCTTCCACAAAGTAGCTTTTTACATAACTACAATTACTTATTTCATTTGCCAAGTAATTGTAGTATATACGCAGCACTTTAAATATTCCACAACACATAGACAAGTTGGTGACTCTGTAGTTACATACTTTATCCATTGAGATACTATGACTGTATAACAGCTCATTTGATCTTCAAAAGTAACGGTAACTTCAGAAGTAACTGAATATAATTGCAAATTGAACTAACTAGATATGTCACTACAGTGGCATTATTGAAATGTATAAATTGGATATTAATTCACATTTTTGAAACAAAATGTGAGAAAAGCATGCATACACACATTTTTTAGTGTTGAGCCTACTCAATGTGATTGATTTTGTAATTCTGTACCGGACGGACAAACAGACTGGCAGACACACATTAACATCATCTTATGTACCGCTGCCATGCTCCCTTGGTTTTCCAGTGTTTGAAAATGTTTGCGTTGCCATTGCACCGTTACAGGGCCAGAAACTAACGATATAACGACCCCCCATTTTACATGTTATCTTATGGGGTTTGTGGCCAGCCTTTACAATGGTTTGAATCTATACTCCTTTCGATGTTCTCATATCGAAGCATAAAAGTGAAATATATTCATCCACCTTATTATGTAAGTTCGCAGTCAGATGTACAAACCGTAGGTGTAAAAGCATTTGAATCTCACCGTAACGTAAAAATTAGTAAAGTGGAGAAAGGAAGTGGCGGAAATTCTTCAGGAAAGAGCAGTCATTTTACCATTCTTATACTTTGCATGTACTTCATTTCCCGAAGAAGAAGAAAAACACTCGTACCCTTGAACTAACAGTTGATCTAGGAGGCACACTTTATTTTAATGCGATTTTTATACATCTACCGTGGATAGGTTATATTTGTACTGATGGGCCACCAACAACGCCTTATTTCCATCAGCTCAACGTTCATTCGTTTTGCTTTTGTATATTTGGAGAAGTGAAAAATCGTAATATGATTATTTATAGAAAGCATGTCAAAATGTTGAAACCAAGTTCATAAATTACATACCTATGGTCTAGTATATGGAGATATACGCATACGTGGAAGGAAAGTTTATATATTCTCTGAAACTGCATAAAAAAGGGTTTAGTATGCATGCATGTGCACAGAGCGAAAGAACAGAAAAAAGGTAACGGAGAACGGAGATGATGTACCTACGTAACGCAGCAGTTGGAACGAAATGAATGAAAAGAGAAAAAGCGAGTGAGTGGGTGAATACGCAGAACGGCACTCTCTCCCTCTCTGCTGAAAGCTTTAGCACGGCGTGTCCAAGATTCATCTTGATGACTACACGATAACAAAAAGGAAAGGATGATGTGAAGTGTGAATGAATGTCGCACAGCAAGCACTATTCATCCTTTCTGCAATTTTTATTGCATTCTTGTCTTGCAACGTCAGCAAAAGATAAACGATTTTCTTTTCTACATTTTTCACGTGATCGCTCCTTGTGTGTCTGAGAGGTTGGAAATTTACCTTTCCCGAGAATAAAACAAACTTACCTAACCACGATCACAAAAGATTATAAACCTAGTCTCGCTGGATTTAATCTGAGCTGAATGAAACTCATTCCCATACATTTTATAATGCGAGAATACTGCAGACATTTTGCAGCCGTTTCTGCAGACTGTCGAAATGGGGTGAATACTAACCTTAGCATGTTCTATACTTCACGGATGATCAATCGGCGATAAATTTTTTAAAATATTTCTGGAAAGCGAAGAGCTGCATGTAAAACTGTACGATATTAACGTTCGCGTGTGGTCGTAAATAAATATTCAGAGGTACGTACGTTTTCTCAACCATGTCAAAATACGAGCGGTAAGTGCTGACGAGCTCAATGGTGGTAAATGCAAATGTTTAACTTTATAGCAATAAAATTTTCATTCAATAGCTGTGAGCGACTCAGTATGCGTTCGAATTTAAAGTCCACTTGCAACAATGAAACCTAGCTAGAGTGTTATATTAACTATTGTACGAAAAAGCATACTCCCTGCAGAAGGAGACAAGTCAAGTTCAGAGGAAATTAAAGATCAGAACATGATTGATGAAAGGAATACGAATCGGAAAAAGCTTAAAGGTAACATCCGCATTTTAACCCATTTCAGGCCAAGTCATTTTTCAACATGACTGCATAAAAAACCCCACAAAATGTTTGCACCAAATTAAAGAGGAGAAATTGCTCTATCATGCCCCGCTTTTATATTTTGGGGTTTTTCTTGCAGTCATATTAATTTTTTAAGTTAAAAATGGCCAAAATTAACGTACAAATGTGCGTTGTTACATGCATTTATAACAGTTGCTACATGCAACTGATCACTTTTCAGTGCACGCAAGGATAGCAAATGCACTTGACTACGCGAATGTATCAAAGGAGCCCGCGATAATTCATACCTTCGTCACCAGATGATATATGTCATGTCATGATATACATCACATTATTATAGCATACTTTGTTGCTCGCTACAAAGTGGCCTTTTGGGAACGTTATTGATTATCATTGTTCATGATCAGTTATTAAGTTATCTGTTTAATCTGGAATTATATACTCGAGTTAACCCGGAGAAAGCAACATTTTTAGGTATGTATTTTTCATTTTCATTAAATCATCCCTATCTTATCTGACGCATTATTTACAAAGCAGCATTTGTAGAATTCTCACATTTTATTTCTTATTATCTCATTTATTTGATAAATTCTAGTTTGAAAATAGCAAGTAATATTTTTATTATCGTTGTCTTTGTAAATATTGCTCTGATGCTATCAAGTCTATGGTGAAGGGTGAGCAAAATGGTACATAATGAAAGTACCGCTTCTTTAGTAGTAATTCTTTTTCCATGCATAACCGTAATTTATTTATTACATAATATGTAGTACTGAAGACTCGTTTCTGAATACTCTTTGTTCTTACTAAAAATATGGCTAATTAGATATATTCATTGACAAACACTCAGCAATTTCAAATGTTTTACTAATTTTAGAATATTAATACTGCTAGAATATAAATTATAAAACTGAATAAAATCAAATATTGGTAAATAATGCTCACTCTCTGCTACAGCGGTAGCATTCAGAATGACACACAGCTCATCTTCTTCCAATTGTTTATTGGAAGGGGATGGGCCGACCCTCGCTGGTCTACCTTTCCCCGGGTGTGTGTCATGTCATTTAGGAAATCCTGGGGAAAGGTAGACCAGCTTACATAATGATTACATAGGTTTCGCCTGTGTACTAACTAATTCTATTTTCTGTTTTACAGACAGAGAACGTCAATACTCACATCGTGTAACAGAGGTATTTATGAATTTTATTATGAGTAACTGCAAAATAATGATTGTTAATGATTAAAATAAATGTATGAACTAAAAACTAAAATCAACAATACTTTAATTATAACCGAAAATCAATTATAAACTAAAAAGAATAATATGCAAACTAAACTATATCATGAAGTACAACTAACCATGAAATGTACAATGACTTGCTATGCTAATGAAGATTTGATTGGGAGGCAAAGATAATTGGAGTGGGTGGACAGAAGCTGCAGCGGTTTGTGTGTTATTGCGGATCTGTGACTGAACTGGAAAAGTCTTTTTGATGGTCTTGTGACTAGTGATTCATTCTCAACAACACACCAAATCGCGTAAGTATTCCTTCTTACTAACTAATGCACACTGTAATATTATGTACAACGCACACACAATGACAAAATATTATTCCTTACTGACTTGGTAGTACATTCTATTTAATGAACTAATTTTTAAAAAGGTTTTTGTACAATAGCTGCATATTATTATTCTCATGTCATTGTGTTTAGGAAGAAGATTTGGAAGGCAGTGACATTACTGCTCCCACCTGCATAATAGTAACTTTTTGTAAAATGGAGAAACTTATAGTTGATGTGGGAAGTGGAAGCATTAAAGAAATTATATTAAAACAAACAAACGATTTGTACAATATTACGTTATGAGAAGACCTAATAATAATACAATTTGCTAACAAAACTGAAAGGGTTAAAAACTTGCAAACTTGCTTCTCTCAACTCAAAAATAAGAAGTGATATATGGTGGGTGTGAATGTACAAATAAAAATGGAAGTACATTGAAGAGGAGAGGGGCAGATGTGGTTGATGGGAAATGAGGAGGAAAGGACATGATCTGAAGAGACAAAATGTTATTGTTGATGATGATTGTACTAAATACTAATGATTAGTATCAAATGTTCATTTTTATCCGTAGAATAAAAGGTTAATAAGCGCAGAGCTATACATGATAGTTTTCTATGTTCTGTCCCCTTCTGGTGGGCTGACAAGTTAAATAGAGAATCTTTCAGTTTCTTTAAATTGTTGTCTTAAAATAGTTTGATGAATGGACTGGAAATATATAGAAATATATCTTGCATAACTGTAGGAAGTAAACTGATGAGATATGTTAACAAATGCAATGGCTTATTGAAGCATGTTTAACATGGACGGTTTTACAGACGCACGAGCGCTCGTCGTTTTAACGGTTGTATAGCAGAAAATAGGTTCAGTAATGTCGTAAACGAACCGCTCTTACCGTTATGTATCGACTATTTATTAGTCATCAACTATTTAGAGAGGAGTGTTATTGTTTGAGATGTCATGTTTTTGCTGTTTTTAATAGTTTGTAATATATTGCTCTATTAATGGCTCGTTTATAACAGGCAACATTTTTTAGTACTGGCAACAGTAGGCTGATGTAATGGTGTGGTTTCTTGTATTCTCAACAGATCACGAAGTAACCACTTCAGCACCGAGACTCACCACCACAGCACCGAGACTCACCACCACAGCACCGGGACTCACCACCACAGCACCGAGACTCACCACCACAGCACCGGGACTCACCACCACAGCACCGAGACTCACCACCACAGCACCGGGACTCACCACCACATCACCGAGACTCACCACCACAGCACCGAGACTCACCACCACAGCCGAGACTCACCACCACAGCACCGAGACTCACCACCGCAGCACCGGGACTCACCACCACAGCACCGAGACTCACCATCACAGCACCGAGACTCACCACCACAGCACCGAGACTCACCACCACAGCACCGAGACTCACCACCACAGCACCGAAGGCCAACGCAGTCAACTTTCTTGCGAACAGCAGTGGAGTTAACCATAAAGGTATTTATGTATTACATAAAATTCCACAATACAATACAATACAATACAATACAATACTTTCGAAAACTAGTCTGAATATGTCCATTTAAAAATAACTCTGAATAAATTACAGATGCCACACCATAATTGTGCTGTCCCAACCTGCCGTGCTCGAATTCCTTCGACGGCGAAGAAACTCAGAAAGCTTTCGGAGCCGCTGCTATATGCACAAATGCTTGAAACAGGTAGATCCCTCAATTATGGTGACATCATCTGCGAAAGTTGCAGAAATGAAATAGTCAGAGAATATAGCTCCATAATTCCTCTACTGGAAGCCGAAGCCGATACTGTCGAACATGGAACATTTGACGAGCATTCACCATCTAACGATATTGCTGAGATGATAGATCAATTAAGCCAACTATCGACTGAACTCTCCCATCGTCACCAATCTGAACGTTTCTCCGAAGACTCCGCCACCAGCGTCAGCTACGATTATGGCAATGAGCTAAACTCAAACGTGCACTCCCATCTCGCTGGAAAACAAACACACGATGTCCTTCCACAGAACAATTTACTAAAAATTGCAGATGATTATGGTGGCTTTACAGACGAACACAGCTTAGATTTCAGCGAAAACAGCAGCGAGGGGATGGACCTCATTGAAGAGCTTCACGATTATGAACAGTATGAAGAAAATTTGCTTACTCCACAAGACGTAGACTCTGATCCTGAGTACCAATTGGATATAGACGAAGAATCCGAAGAATGCCAGGGTGATGCGCTAACAATTCAGGCGGAAGCATGGTACAGCGAATCAGGCAGCTCTCTGATTGAAATGCTATCGGAGGAATTTAATAACAATCATGAAGCTCTCCCTGCTCCAGCTCCTCGGCGCCGGAAATGCAGACGCATCATCAAGGATAAAAAGATTGTTGTTGATGATGTGCTTTCGGTAGCAGTATCTCAATCCCGCTGTTTTGTATGCCGACATCAAAACACAAAAAGGAATCGAGTTCCTGAAAAAGCCATATTGGATCTGTGGATTAAGCACAGAGTTTTAGTTCCCAGAGATAGAGTTCGCTGCTGCCAGGAGCATCTAAAAGGCGATGGGACATTTAGTGATGACGCCGTGGCATGTATTATTGCTTATGCTCAGAAGGGTGCCAGTCTTACTCCAGCAGAACTAGGGCTTTGGTTAAATCGCTTAGCTGATCAAGCTAACGCCAAAACGGCTGTCCTTGATTTTGAGTCCGATGCACTTCGAGATGAAGATTATAAACTCCTGACCGGCCTTTTCAAGGACAAATTTGACAGCTTATTAAGCTACATAGAGCCCTTCTTATATAAAACCAAGCACAGAAGTCCAAGAAATGCACTGGCCATATTTCTGATCCTCATGCGTCTATCTCTTTCCCAGAAATTCATATCGTATCTGTTTGGCATTCCAGTCCAGCGCGTCAATGCGACAATTACCAGAGTGACAAAACTTTTGTCCTATCACTTCGTCCCAAGATTTCTCGGATATAGACATATAACCAGAGATGAGGCCAAATTACATGTTCCTGATTTTGTTCGCGCTTTATATGAAATATCGGAAGAGAATCTCGCCTTACTCTATGACGCTACATATCTCTACATTCAGAAGCCTCAAGACCTCAAAAGCCAGAGAGAGACCTATTCGATGCAAAAAAAGAGAAACCTAGTCAAACCCATGATGGTAGTCCTTCCAGATGGGTACATCCTTGAGGCAGAAGGCATGTATAAGGCTAACACCAAAAACAATGACGCTGGAATACTCCTGCACATGTTAGAAAAGAAGGATGGATTGGCCAATTATATCAAAGAAGGGGATCATTGTATTGTTGATCGGGGATTTCGAGATGCCATCAGAGAACTGAAGAAACGAAAGCTGATTATACAAATGCCAGAACTACTGAAGGGCGCACGTCAGTTTACAACACAACAGGCGAACAACTCCAGAAAAGTAACACTTACGCGTTGGGCTGTTGAAGCTGTGAACGGGAGGATCAAACATGTCTATAAGTTCTTTGACAACGTGATCTACAACTCATATATATTTGAAAATAAGTTGAATAACTTGTTCCGAATCGCTTGTGCTATTTTAAATGCGTACTTCGCACCGTTGTATCAAGATCAACCGAAACATCAGCAGATTTTGGATGGTGTAAATGAGAGAATCAAAAAGAAGAACGCACTGAAGGGAGAGGTAGAAAAAAAGGGATGGGATAAGAAGAAAGATCCCAAATGGATTAAGGCAACCTCTGCGAACTTTCAAGAATTCCCACATATGACTGAGGCTGACATCTTTGATCTCACGTTGGGCATTTGGCAGACAAAAAATGCAATTCTGTACACCAAGCAGCATATTCAGGAAGATCCAGAATATTCCATCTTGGTCCACACAGAAGAGCCAAATATTATCAGAGCTCAAATTCATTCTCGATTCCACACTTCAGATTATCATAAACTCTGGATTAAATTTGATTCTGGCGAATGTGGGAGCAGGAAGATATCAGGTCATTTCTGTCGTTGTAAAAATGGTGCGCGATCAATGGGACTTTGCAGCCATTTAACATCTGTAATTTGGTATTTGGGTTTCTTACGTCATCAAGCTAAGGAAATAAAGAAGAAGAGTTTTTGCTCCATTTTACTGGATGCAGCTGAAAGAACCATGGAACGTGAGTCCGAAGAACCGTCACAATAAATTGTCACAGTTTTGGTACGAATTTTAGAATATATCGAATTTTATGAAGCTGAAGTTTAAGCACTAGTTTGTTTTGTTATTCATTTTATTGTAATTTAGTCATGTTGTCAATGTTGTTTCACAATGTAGAAATAATCTGTTACTTGTAAGTTTACCATAATGTCATTTCGGAGAATTTTAATAAACAGTAGATCTGGAAATAAGCAGGTCTGAAAATTCCAAAGTTTCTCGTTCTTTCAATGATCTTAATTATTAAGTCATGGGGTGATTTACCAATGTTGCAGGGATACTTAAGTCGTATGGTGAGTCACCAAGGGTCTAGGGATACCTAAGACGTATGGTGAGTGCCCAAGGGGTGTAGGGATACCTAAGTCATATGGCGAGTGCCCAAGGGTGTAAGGATACTTAAGGATACTTAAGTCGTATGATGAGTGCCCAAGGTGTAGGGATACTTAAATCGTGTGGTGAGTGCCCAAGGGTGTGTAGGGATACTTAAGTCGTGTGGTGAGTGCCCAAGGGTGTAGGGATACTTAAGTCGTGTGGTGAGTGCCCAAGGGTGTAGGTAGGGATACTTAAGACGTATGGTGAGTGCCCAAGGGTGTAGGGATACCTAAGTCATATGGCGAGTGCCCAAGGGTGTAAGGATACTTAAGGATACTTAAGTCGTATGATGAGTGCCCAAGGGTGTAGGGATACTTAAGTCGTGTGGTGAGTGCCCAAGGGTGTAAGGAAAACTTAAGTCGTATGATGAGTCATCAAGGTTGCAGGGATACTTAAGTCGTATGGTGAGTCACCAAGGGTCTAGGGATACCTAAGACGTATGGTGAGTGCCCAAGGGTGTAGGGATACTTAAGTCGTATGGTGAGTGCCCAAGGGTCTAGGGATACTTAAGTCGTGTGGTGAGTGCCCAAGGGTGTAAGGAAAACTTAAGTCGTATGATGAGTCATCAAGGTTGCAGGGATACTTAAGTCGTATGGTGAGTCACCAAGGGTCTAGGGATACCTAAGACGTATGGTGAGTGCCCAAGGGTGTAGGGATACTTAAGTCGTATGGTGAGTGCCCAAGGGTCTAGGGATACTTAAGTCGTGTGGTGAGTGCCCAAGGGTGGTGTAGGGATACTTAAGTCGTGTGGTGAGTGCCCAAGGGTGTAAAGAAAACTTAAGTCGTATGATGAGTCATCAAGGTTGCAGGGATACTTAAGTCGTGTGGTGATTCACCAAGGTTGCAGGGATACTTAAGTCGTGTGGTGAGTGCCCAAGGGTTCATATATTTACTGTAGGAATAGATGTAGACACCCGAGCATATTTTACTACAGCAACTATAATTATTGCAGTACCTACTGGAGTGTGTAGGGATACTTAAGTCGTGTGGTGTGAGTGCCCAAGGGTGTAGGGATAATTAAGTCGTGTGGTGAGTGCCCAAGGTGTAGGGATACTTAAATCGTGTGGTGAGTGCCCAAGGGTGTGTAGGGATACTTAAGTCGTGTGGTGAGTGCCCAAGGGTGTAGGGATACTTAAGTCGTGTGGTGAGTGCCCAAGGGTGTAGGTAGGGATACTTAAGTCGTGTGGTGAGTGCCCAAGGGTGTAGGGATACTTAAGTCGTGTGGTGAGTGCCCAATTGTGTGGAGGGATACTTAAGTCGTGTGGTGTGAGTGCCCAAGGGTGTAGGGATAATTAAGTCGTGTGGTGAGTGCCCAAGGTGTAGGGATACTTAAATCGTGTGGTGAGTGCCCAAGGGTGTGTAGGGATACTTAAGTCGTGTGGTGAGTGCCCAAGGGTGTAGGTAGGGATACTTAAGTCGTGTGGTGAGTGTCCAGGGTGGCCCATGTTCTAAACTCATAATCTCCAAAGTTTCGGGAATCCGAATAATAGGTATTTTTAATTTATGGAGTAATGAGAAATCAGTTTATTTCGGCAACATGTATTTGTTAATTCTACTTTTATGTATGGGATGATGTCAGAATTCGAATAAAATGGGTTCTATCCTTATGAAGATAACGTATCCACATTAATTTAACAGAAGAGCTCTTCACTTTAGAAATAATTTGTGAACATCTCACATTAAAAATATAATTAATAATGAATACTTAAACTTTATGATCGATTCATTTACTTTCCAAAAAGTCCTTTAATTTGTAATTATTATTGGATTTGACCAATGTGTACGGAGTATCCACAAAGTCTTCTAATTAATTTATATGTTGGTCGGTTTTGAATCCAAAGCATTTTATCATTGAAATGCTCACTTTTCCCTCATAAATCATAAAGCATCTATTATACAGCAACTTGTAAATTATGTGCTGGAGGGTGTGCGATGAACCTTGGGAGTCTACCAAAATGTTATATGTTATAAATGTTATGAAATATATTGTTATAATTGTTGATTACAGACTTGATAAATTACGAAAAATGTTTAATACGATGCTGCTCTTGTATTCTTTGATCAAAAAATGCATGCTTATTTCATTATTACACTTAATACAATATGGCTATGTTGTGCAATGAGTGTATGCGGTGATGTTTTTACTAATGATCAAAAATCTAGGGACAAAACAATGCATTTTGCTTTATCAGCATATTTTTTCAGTATTGTTGCCGCTGACTTGCTTAAATTCAGACAATTTGGACGGACAAACAAATGCAATCAGTAATCTGAAAAATGCTTCCGTTCAAATTTTGATTGCTCGTAGGTAGCTATGGGTTTGAAGTAGAAATTTTAAACTTCGCTATGGCCCAAACAATTTAATTATAATTAACATGGAAATACAATGAGTTAAATGGAGGCTATGGCCCAATGGGTGTGTAAAATGCGGATCTTTCCTTTATGGATGGGCAGCACTTCTTCTCATTTTATTTCATGACAATTAATTGTCACTTCCAACATGATATTCAACATGTATATGCCTTGTCCGTGTATCAAATTATAATATTGTATTATTGGTTGTAAGAACTTTGGAGAATAGCAATGATCGTAATTTATGAGCAAAAATATCGAGAATGTTGCAAAATCTTATTTGAACAATCCATAGGAAAGTTACAGACTAAATACAACTAATGCAACTTATTTTAAGTGTGCAAACCTAATAATATAAAATATATGTTCTTTGTTTGCTACTTTGCTAGTAATGGCAAAAAATTTCCAGTAGAATATCATAAATCTGGATATCTGATATTTTTAATCATGTGGTGCAGATGTTTTCGAGGTTCTAGTTCAAACTATATTTTCTGACAATGCAAACAAATTTGCTGAAAATAACTACACATAATATATAGAAGCGCGAATGGTATCGACTCCGTAATACGCTCTTCGTTTTCTACGGCTGGCTGGCATTGCCTCCAAATAAAAGTTTTTTGTTTGTCATTCGCCATAATGAATTTTTACACGTGACTTTGTAGAGTAGAAATTCCAATTAATCAACATGGGAAATAAAGTTTCTTATTCTGGAAGGAAGTATATCCTTTCACATTAGTCTCGTTTGAGTTAGGATTCCAGCAATATCCTTAATCCTCAACGTCTAATACCAATGTATATATAATATACACTGGTTGTTACATACATAGAATAACTCAACGTTTGCATGTATATATGTTAAAAGAAAATGCACTCTTGATATTTGGCACTGAGCCCCCGATTTTTATGCATCTCGCCGTACAAAGTGTTAGTGTACCCATGTCGGTGTAAATAAGCGTCATTGTTTAAGCGGTTTCAGCAGGAAGAGGCTAAAGTTTTTTTTGCTTAAATGTGGCATGATTTTATAGTTTACACTTGTTTTTTTCGAGGGGATTGGTTTTATCTCTTCAAAACTTCAAAAATGAAAATGGAAAAAGTTGCGTCCACCATTACCATCGAGATCAGATTATTAAGTGGCGGAGCCGCTTTATAAGATCGAGATGTCCGTCTGTCCGTCCGTCCGTCTGTCCGTCTGTCCGTCTGTGCGCGCTCTAACTCAAAAACGGTTTGACTTTTTGAAATCTGTTTTCGGCAATCGATAACTGGTCACATGAGAAGGGTCCAGCGTGATTTTGAAATACGTAGGTCAACTGTAACCGTTAGAAACCGTTACGAGGTCAAATTTTTTAAATGCTAACATATGGCAAGTAGCATATCATTGGACTCGTCTATGACCATAACACACAGATATGAGGTCATTTCGGGGTTGACGGTTACTGTTTAACGGTTACAGCGATTTCAAATAATTTTACACCTTATGCTCTCCTGCTTAAGTGGTTTGGAGTTCTCCACTTCTGTTTTCGGCAAACAACTTGTCATCACATGGGCTTTACCTGATATGCTCACCAGCTCCAAAGGTCAACGGCAACGGTTAGAAACCGTTAAGAGGTCAACATGTTTAAATGACAACATATGGCAAGTGACGTATCATTCGCCTCGTCTAACAACATAATATACAGATCTACGGTCATTTTGAAGGTGACGGTTACGGTTTAACGGTTACGACGATTTCAAATGGTCCTGTTTAAATGGTCTTGAAGTTTGGACTTCAGTTTTTGATAAATGGCTTCTCATCACAAGCGTTTTATGTGAGAAGCTTGGCAGCCATAACGGCCAACGGTAACCGTTAGAACCCGTTACGATTTCGAAATTTTTAAAAGTCACTTAGGGCAAGTGGCATATCATTCGACTCCCCAGAGTGTTCTTTATGCAAATCCGAAGCCATTTTAGTCGTAACGGTTACCGTTTAACGTCAATACCTGATTTTTGGTTTGTATGTTCTAACTTGACAATGGATTGGAATATGCATTCTGTTTTTAAGAAGCGATTCCTTATAGTGGTACTCAGTTGACTATTTTGAAAAATGCATGTTAAGGGTGTCCCTGCTCCGCCACTTTGCTACATGTTAGCTTGCTGAGTTTATTTTTTTATTAAGTGGCGGAGCCACTTTATAAGATCAGTATGTCCGTCTGTCCGTCCGTCCGTCCGTCCGTCTGTCCGTCTGTCCGTCTGTGCGCGCTCTAACTCAAAAACGGTTGGACTTTTTTGAAATCGGTTTTCGGCAATAGGTAGGTGGTCACCCCAGAAGGGTCCAGCGTGATTTTGAAATACGTAGGTCAACGGTAACCGTTAGAAACCGTTACAAGGTCAAATTTTTTAAATGGTAACACATGGCAAGTGACGTATTATTCGACAAGTCTATGACCATAACACATAGATATGAGGTCATTTCGCCGTTGACGGTTACTGTTTAACGGTTACAGCGATTTCAAATAATTTTACACATTATGCTCTCCTACTTAAGCTGTTTGGAATTTTCCACTTCTGTTTTCGGCAAACGACTTCTTATCACACGCGCTTTATGGGGCAAGCTTGACACCAATAACGGCCAACGGCCGTATTGGTGTC
>RBVU03000128.1:0-18349 GCA_004115045.4 Sinella curviseta
AATATGCGAAATGGATTATGCGAATTAGAATTATGCGAAATGGAATTATGCGAAATAGAATTATGCGAAATCGATTTATGCGAAATCGATTTATGCGAAATGGATTTATGCGAAATCGATTTATGCGAAATCGATTTATGCGAAATGGATTTATGCGAAATGGAATTATGCGAAATAGATGTATGCGAAATGGATTTATGCGAAATACAATTATGCGAAATAGAATTATGCAAAATAGAATTATGCGAAATAGAATTATGCGAAATAGAATTATGCGAAATAGAATTATGCGAAATGGATTTATGCGAAATGGACTTATGCGAAATAGAATTATGCGAAATAGATTTATGCGAAATGGATTTATGCGAAATACAATTATGCGAAATAGAATTATGCAAAATAGAATTATGCGAAATAGAATAATGCGAAATGGAATTATTCGAAATAGAATTATGCAAAATAGAATTATGCGAAATAGAATTATGAGAAATAGATTTATGCGAAATGGATTTATGCGAAATAGAATTATGCGAAATAGAATTATGCGAAATAGAATAATGCGAAATAGATTTATGCGAAATAGAATTATGCGAAATGGATTTATGCGAATTAGAATTATGCGAAATGGAATTATGCGAAATGGATTTATGCGAAATTGAATTATGAGAAATAGATTTATGCGAAATGGATTTATGCGAAATTGAATTATGCGAAATGGATTTATGCGAAATAGAATTATGCGAAATGGATTTATGCGAAATAGAATTATGCGAAATGGATTTATGCGAATTAGAATTATGCGAAATAGATTTATGCGAAATGGAATTATGCGAAATAGAATTATGCGAAATTGAATTATGCGAAATGGTTTTATGCGAATTAGAATTATGCGAAATAGAATTATGCAAAATAGAATTATGCGAAATAGAATTATGCGAAATAGATTTATGCGAAATAGATTTATGCGAAATGGATTTATGCGAAATAGAATTATGCGAAATAGAATAATGCGAAATGGAATTATTCGATATAGAATTATGCAAAATAGAATTATGCGAAATAGAATTATGAGAAATAGATTTATGCGAAATAGATTTATGCGAAATGGATTTATGCGAAATTGAATTATGCGAAATGGCTTTATGCGAAATACAATTATGCGAAATAGAATTATGCAAAATAGAATTATGCGAAATGGAATTATTCGAAATCGAATTATGCGAAATAGATTTATGCGAAATAGATTTATGCGAAATGGATTTATGCGAAATTGAATTATGCGAAATGGATTTATGCGAAATACAATTATGCGAAATCGATTTATGCGAAATGGAATTATGCGAAATAGATTTATGCGAAATGGATTTATGCGAAATAGAATTATGCGAAATTGAATTATGCGAAATGGTTTTATGCGAAATAGAATTATGCGAAATTGAATTATGCGAAATAGAATTATGCGAAATCGATTTATGCGAAATCGATTTATGCGAAATGGATTTATGCGAAATCGATTTATGCGAAATCGATTTATGCGAAATGGATTTATGCGAAATGGAATTATGCGAAATAGATTTATGCGAAATGGATTTATGCGAAATAGAATTATGCGAAATTGAATTATGCGAAATGGTTTTATGCGAAATAGAATTATGCGAAATTGAATTATGCGAAATGGTTTTATGCGAATTAGAATAATGCGACATAGAATTATGCAAAATAGAATTATGCGAAATAGAATTATGAGAAATGGATTTATGCGAAATGGAATTATGCGAAATAGAATTATGCGAAATAGATTTATGCGAATTAGAATTATGCGAAATGGAATTATGCGAAATAGAATTATGCGAAATCGATTTATGCGAAATCGATTTATGCGAAATGGATTTATGCGAAATCGATTTATGCGAAATCGATTTATGCGAAATGGATTTATGCGAAATGGAATTATGCGAAATAGATGTATGCGAAATGGATTTATGCGAAATACAATTATGCGAAATAGAATTATGCAAAATAGAATTATGCGAAATAGAATTATGCGAAATAGAATAATGCGAAATAGATTTATGCGAAATGGATTTATGCGAAATGGACTTATGCGAAATAGAATTATGCGAAATAGAATTATGCGAAATAGATTTATGCGAAATAGATTTATGCGAAATGGAATTATGCGAAATAGAATAATGCGAAATGGAATTATGCGAAATTGAATTATGCGAAATGGAATTATGCGAAATAGATTTATGCGAAATGGATTTATGCGAAATAGAATTATGCGAAATAGAATTATGCGAAATAGAATTATGCGAAATGGATTTATGCGAAATAGAATTATGCGAAATAGAATTATGCGAAATAGAATTATGAGAAATAGATTTATGCGAAATGGATTTATGCGAAATGGACTTATGCGAAATAGAATTATGCGAAATGGATTTATGCGAAATGGATTTATGCGAAATTGAATTATGAGAAATAGATTTATGCGAAATGGATTTATGCGAAATTGAATTATGCGAAATGGATTTATGCGAAATACAATTATGCGAAATAGAATTATGCGAAATAGAATTATGCGAAATAGAATTATGCGAAATAGAATTATGCGAAATAGATTTATGCGAAATGGATTTATGCGAAATGGACTTATGCGAAATAGAATTATGCGAAATAGATTTATGCGAAATGGATTTATGCGAAATACAATTATGCGAAATAGAATTATGCAAAATAGAATTATGCGAAATAGAATAATGCGAAATGGATTTATGCGAAATAGAATTATGCGAAATAGAATTATGCGAAATAGAATTATGCGAAATAGATTTATGCGAAATGGATTTATGCGAAATAGAATTATGCGAAATAGAATTATGCGAAATAGAATAATGCGAAATAGATTTATGCGAAATTGAATTATGCGAAATGGATTTATGCGAATTAGAATTATGCGAAATGGAATTATGCGAAATACAATTATGCGAAATAGAATTATGCAAAATAGAATTATGCGAAATAGAATTATGCGAAATAGAATAATGCGAAATAGATTTATGCGAAATGGATTTATGCGAAATGGATTTATGCGAATTAGAATTATGCGAAATAGAATTATGCAAAATAGAATTATGCGAAATAGAATTATGCGAAATAGATTTATGCGAAATAGATTTATGCGAAATGGATTTATGCGAAATTGAATTATGCGAAATGGAATTATGCGAAATACAATTATGCGAAATAGAATTATGCGAAATAGAATTATGCGAAATAGAATTATGCGAAATAGAATAATGCGAAATAGATTTATGCGAAATGGATTTATGCGAAATGGACTTATACGAAATAGAATTATGCGAAATGGATTTATGCGAAATGGATTTATGCGAAATTGAATTATGAGAAATAGATTTATGCGAAATGGATTTATGCGAAATTGAATTATGCGAAATGGATTTATGCGAAATTGAATTATGCGAAATGGATTTATGCGAAATAGTATTATGCGAAATGGATTTATGCGAATAGAATTATGCGAAATAGATTATGCAAATGAATTATGCGAAATAGAATTATGCGAAATAGATTTATGCGAAATAGATTTATGCGAAATGTAATTATGCGAAATGGAAGTTTGCGAAATGGATTAATGCGAAATACAATTATGCGAAATAGAATTATGCAAAATAGAATTATGAGAAATAGAATTATGCGAAATGGATTATGCGAAATAGATTATGCGAAATGATTATGCGAAATGGAATGATGCGAAATAGAATTATGCGAAATGGAATTATGCGAAATAGAATTATGCGAAATCGATTTATGCGAAATCGATTTATGCGAAATGGATTTATGCGAAATCGATTTATGCGAAATCGATTTATGCGAAATGGATTTATGCGAAATGGAATTATGCGAAATAGATGTATGCGAAATGGATTTATGCGAAATACAATTATGCGAAATAGAATTATGCAAAATAGAATTATGCGAAATAGAATTATGCGAAATAGAATAATGCGAAATAGATTTATGCGAAATGGATTTATGCGAAATGGACTTATGCGAAATAGAATTATGCGAAATAGATTTATGCGAAATGGATTTATGCGAAATACAATTATGCGAAATAGAATTATGCAAAATAGAATTATGCGAAATAGAATAATGCGAAATGGAATTATTCGAAATAGAATTATGCAAAATAGAATTATGCGAAATAGAATTATGAGAAATAGATTTATGCGAAATGGATTTATGCGAAATAGAATTATGCGAAATAGAATTATGCGAAATAGAATAATGCGAAATAGATTTATGCGAAATAGAATTATGCGAAATGGATTTATGCGAATTAGAATTATGCGAAATGGAATTATGCGAAATGGATTTATGCGAAATTGAATTATGAGAAATAGATTTATGCGAAATGGATTTATGCGAAATTGAATTATGCGAAATGGATTTATGCGAAATAGAATTATGCGAAATGGATTTATGCGAAATAGAATTATGCGAAATGGATTTATGCGAATTAGAATTATGCGAAATAGATTTATGCGAAATGGAATTATGCGAAATAGAATTATGCGAAATTGAATTATGCGAAATGGTTTTATGCGAATTAGAATTATGCGAAATAGAATTATGCAAAATAGAATTATGCGAAATAGAATTATGCGAAATAGATTTATGCGAAATAGATTTATGCGAAATGGATTTATGCGAAATAGAATTATGCGAAATAGAATAATGCGAAATGGAATTATTCGATATAGAATTATGCAAAATAGAATTATGCGAAATAGAATTATGAGAAATAGATTTATGCGAAATAGATTTATGCGAAATGGATTTATGCGAAATTGAATTATGCGAAATGGCTTTATGCGAAATACAATTATGCGAAATAGAATTATGCAAAATAGAATTATGCGAAATGGAATTATTCGAAATCGAATTATGCGAAATAGATTTATGCGAAATAGATTTATGCGAAATGGATTTATGCGAAATTGAATTATGCGAAATGGATTTATGCGAAATACAATTATGCGAAATCGATTTATGCGAAATGGAATTATGCGAAATAGATTTATGCGAAATGGATTTATGCGAAATAGAATTATGCGAAATTGAATTATGCGAAATGGTTTTATGCGAAATAGAATTATGCGAAATTGAATTATGCGAAATAGAATTATGCGAAATCGATTTATGCGAAATCGATTTATGCGAAATGGATTTATGCGAAATCGATTTATGCGAAATCGATTTATGCGAAATGGATTTATGCGAAATGGAATTATGCGAAATAGATTTATGCGAAATGGATTTATGCGAAATAGAATTATGCGAAATTGAATTATGCGAAATGGTTTTATGCGAAATAGAATTATGCGAAATTGAATTATGCGAAATGGTTTTATGCGAATTAGAATAATGCGACATAGAATTATGCAAAATAGAATTATGCGAAATAGAATTATGAGAAATGGATTTATGCGAAATGGAATTATGCGAAATAGAATTATGCGAAATGGATTTATGCGAATTAGAATTATGCGAAATGGAATTATGCGAAATAGAATTATGCGAAATCGATTTATGCGAAATCGATTTATGCGAAATGGATTTATGCGAAATCGATTTATGCGAAATCGATTTATGCGAAATGGATTTATGCGAAATGGAATTATGCGAAATAGATGTATGCGAAATGGATTTATGCGAAATACAATTATGCGAAATAGAATTATGCAAAATAGAATTATGCGAAATAGAATTATGCGAAATAGAATAATGCGAAATAGATTTATGCGAAATGGATTTATGCGAAATGGACTTATGCGAAATAGAATTATGCGAAATAGAATTATGCGAAATAGATTTATGCGAAATAGATTTATGCGAAATGGATTTATGCGAAATTGAATTATGCGAAATGGATTTATGCGAAATACAATTATGCGAAATAGAATTATGCGAAATAGATTTATGCGAAATGGATTTATGCGAAATACAATTATGCGAAATAGAATTATGCGAAATAGAATAATGCGAAATGGAATTATTCGAAATAGAATTATGCAAAATAGAATTATGCGAAATAGAATTATGAGAAATAGATTTATGCGAAATGGATTTATGCGAAATAGAATTATGCGAAATAGAATTATGCGAAATAGAATAATGCGAAATAGATTTATGCGAAATTGAATTATGCGAAATAGATTTATGCGAAATGGATTTATGCGAAATTGAATTATGCGAAATGGATTTATGCGAAATACAATTATGCGAAATAGAATTATGCAAAATAGAATTATGCGAAATAGAATTATGCGAAATAGAATAATGCGAAATAGATTTATGCGAAATGGATTTATGCGAAATGGACTTATGCGAAATAGAATTATGCGAAATAGATTTATGCGAAATGGATTTATGCGAAATACAATTATGCGAAATAGAATTATGCAAAATAGAATTATGCGAAATAGAATTATGCGAAATGGAATTATTCGAAATAGAATTATGCAAAATAGAATTATGCGAAATAGAATTATGAGAAATAGATTTATGCGAAATGGATTTATGCGAAATAGAATTATGCGAAATAGAATTATGCGAAATAGAATAATGCGAAATAGATTTATGCGAAATTGAATTATGCGAAATGGATTTATGCGAATTAGAATTATGCGAAATGGAATTATGCGAAATACAATTATGCGAAATAGAATTATGCAAAATAGAATTATGCGAAATAGAATTATGCGAAATAGAATAATGCGAAATAGATTTATGCGAAATGGATTTATGCGAAATGGATTTATGCGAATTAGAATTATGCGAAATAGAATTATGCAAAATAGAATTATGCGAAATAGAATTATGCGAAATAGATTTATGCGAAATAGATTTATGCGAAATGGATTTATGCGAAATTGAATCATGCGAAATGGATTAATGCGAAATACAATTATGCGAAATAGAATTATGCAAAATAGAATTATGCGAAATAGAATTATGCGAAATAGAATAATGCGAAATAGATTTATGCGAAATGGATTTATGCGAAATGGACTTATACGAAATAGAATTATGCGAAATGGATTTATGCGAAATGGATTTATGCGAAATTGAATTATGAGAAATAGATTTATGCGAAATGGATTTATGCGAAATTGAATTATGCGAAATGGATTTATGCGAAATAGAATTATGCGAAATGGATTTATGCGAAATAGAATTATGCGAAATGGATTTATGCGAATTAGAATTATGCGAAATAGAATTATGCAAAATAGAATTATGCGAAATAGAATTATGCGAAATAGATTTATGCGAAATAGATTTATGCGAAATGGATTTATGCGAAATTGAATCATGCGAAATGGATTAATGCGAAATACAATTATGCGAAATAGAATTATGCAAAATAGAATTATGCGAAATAGAATTATGCGAAATAGAATAATGCGAAATAGATTTATGCGAAATGGATTTATGCGAAATGGACTTATACGAAATAGAATTATGCGAAATGGATTTATGCGAAATGGATTTATGCGAAATTGAATTATGAGAAATAGATTTATGCGAAATGGATTTATGCGAAATCGATTTATGCGAAATCGATTTATGCGAAATGGATTTATGCGAAATGAATTATGCGAAATAGATTATGCTAAATAGAATTATGCGAAATAGAATTATGCGAAATAGAATTATGCGAAATAGAATTATGCGAAATAGAATTATGCGAAATAGAATTATGCGAAATGATTATGCGAAATAGATTTATGCGAAATGGATTTATGCGAAATAGATTATGCGAAATAGAATTATGCGAAATAGATTATGCGAAATAGAATTATGCGAAATAGAATTATGCGAAATGGAATTATGCGAAATAGAATTATGCGAAATAGAATTATGCGAAATAGAATTATGCGAAATAGAATTATGCGAAATAGAATTATGCGAAATAGATTTATGCGAAATAGAATTATGCGAAATGGATTTATGCGAAATAGAATTATGCGAAATGGATTTATGCGAAATAGAATTATGCGAAATAGAATTATGCGAAATGAATTATGCGAAATAGAATTATGCGAAATAGAATTATGCGAAATAGAATTATGCGAAATGGATTTATGCGAAATAGATTATGCGAAATGGATTATGCGAAATGAATTATGCGAAATAGATTATGCGAAATAGAATTATGCGAAATGGAATTATGCGAAATAGAATTATGCGAAATAGAATTATGCGAAATGATTATGCGAAATGGATTATGCGAAATAGAATTATGCGAAATGATTATGCGAAATGGATTTATGCGAAATTGAATTATGCGAAATGGATTATGCGAAATAGAATTATGCGAAATGGATTATGCGAAATAGAATTATGCGAAATGGAATTATGCGAAATAGAATTATGCGAAATAGATTTATGCGAAATAGAATTATGCGAAATAGAATTATGCGAAATTGAATTATGCGAAATGGTTTTATGCGAATTAGAATTATGCGAAATAGAATTATGCAAAATAGAATTATGCGAAATAGAATTATGCGAAATAGATTTATGCGAAATAGATTTATGCGAAATGGATTTATGCGAAATAGAATTATGCGAAATAGAATAATGCGAAATGGAATTATTCGATATAGAATTATGCAAAATAGAATTATGCGAAATAGAATTATGAGAAATAGATTTATGCGAAATAGATTTATGCGAAATGGATTTATGCGAAATTGAATTATGCGAAATGGATTTATGCGAAATACAATTATGCGAAATAGAATTATGCAAAATAGAATTATGCGAAATGGAATTATGCGAAATCGAATTATGCGAAATAGATTTATGCGAAATAGATTTATGCGAAATGGATTTATGCGAAATTGAATTATGCGAAATGGATTTATGCGAAATACAATTATGCGAAATCGATTTATGCGAAATGGAATTATGCGAAATAGATTTATGCGAAATGGATTTATGCGAAATAGAATTATGCGAAATGAATTATGCGAAATGGTTTTATGCGAAATAGAATTATGCGAAATAGAATTATGCGAAATAGAATTATGCGAAATAGATTTATGCGAAATGGATTTATGCGAAATGGATTTATGCGAAATCGATTTATGCGAAATCGATTTATGCGAAATGGATTTATGCGAAATGGAATTATGCGAAATAGATTTATGCGAAATGGATTTATGCGAAATAGAATTATGCGAAATTGAATTATGCGAAATGGATTTATGCGAAATAGAATTATGCGAAATTGAATTATGCGAAATGGTTTTATGCGAATTAGAATAATGCGACATAGAATTATGCAAAATAGAATTATGCGAAATAGAATTATGAGAAATGGATTTATGCGAAATGGAATTATGCGAAATAGAATTATGCGAAATAGATTTATGCGAAATAGAATTATGCGAAATGGAATTATGCGAAATAGAATTATGCGAAATCGATTTATGCGAAATCGATTTATGCGAAATGGATTTATGCGAAATCGATTTATGCGAAATAGATTTATGCGAAATGGATTTATGCGAAATGGAATTATGCGAAATAGATGTATGCGAAATGGATTTATGCGAAATACAATTATGCGAAATGGAATTATGCGAAATAGAATTATGCGAAATAGAATTATGCGAAATAGAATAATGCGAAATAGATTTATGCGAAATGGATTTATGCGAAATGGACTTATGCGAAATAGAATTATGCGAAATAGAATTATGCGAAATAGATTTATGCGAAATAGATTATGCGAAATGGATTATGCGAAATTGAATTATGCGAAATGGATTATGCGAAATAGATTATGCGAAATAGAATTATGCGAAATAGATTTATGCGAAATGGATTTATGCGAAATGAATTATGCGAAATAGATTTATGCGAAATAGATTATGCGAAATGAATTATGCGAAATAGAATTATGCGAAATTGAATTATGCGAAATGGATTTATGCGAAATAGATTTATGCGAAATGATTATGCGAAATGGATTATGCGAAATAGAATTATGCGAAATAGAATTATGCGAAATAGATTTATGCGAAATAGATTATGCGAAATAGAATTATGCGAAATAGATTATGCGAAATGAATTATGCGAAATGGATTATGCGAAATAGAATTATGCGAAATAGATTATGCGAAATGGATTATGCGAAATAGAATTATGCGAAATGAATTATGCGAAATGGATTTATGCGAAATACAATTATGCGAAATAGAATTATGCGAAATAGATTTATGCGAAATAGAATTATGCGAAATAGAATTATGCGAAATGGAATTATGCGAAATAGAATTATGCGAAATAGATTTATGCGAAATAGAATTATGCGAAATAGAATTATGCGAAATAGAATTATGCGAAATAGAATTATGCGAAATAGAATTATGCGAAATAGATTTATGCGAAATAGATTTATGCGAAATAGAATTATGAGAAATTGATTTATGCGAAATTGAATTATGCGAAATAGAATTATGCGAAATAGATTTATGCGAAATAGAATTATGCGAAATGGATTTATGCGAATAGAATTATGCGAAATAGAATTATGCGAAATAGAATTATGCGAAATAGATTATGCGAAATGGATTATGCGAAATGAATTATGCGAAATAGAATTATGCGAAATAGAATTATGCGAAATAGATTTATGCGAAATGGATTTATGCGAAATGGATTATGCGAAATGAATTATGCGAAATGGATTATGCGAAATAGATTATGCGAAATAGAATTATGCGAAATAGATTTATGCGAAATGGATTTATGCGAAATTGAATTATGCGAAATGGATTATGCGAAATAGAATTATGCGAAATGATTATGCGAAATAGAATTATGCGAAATAGAATTATGCGAAATAGAATTATGCGAAATAGATTTATGCGAAATAGATTATGCGAAATGGATTATGCGAAATGGATTATGCGAAATGGAATTATGCGAAATAGAATTATGCGAAATAGATTATGCGAAATAGATTATGCGAAATGGAATTATGCGAAATCGAATTATGCGAAATAGAATTATGCGAAATGGAATTATGCGAAATAGAATTATGCGAAATAGAATTATGCGAAATAGAAGTATGAGAAATGGAATTATTCGAAATAAAATTATGCAAAATAGATTTATGCGAAATAGATTATGCGAAATAGAATTATGCGAAATGGATTTATGCGAAATTGAATTATGCGAAATGGATTTATGCGAAATAGAATTATGCGAAATAGAATTATGCAAATAGATTATGCGAAATAGATTATGCGAAATAGAATTATGCGAAATAGATTTATGCGAATGGATTTATGCGAAATGGAATTATGCGAAATAGATTTATGCGAAATGGATTTATGCGAAATGATTATGCGAAATGATTATGCGAAATAGATTATGCGAAATGGATTTATGCGAAATGGATTTATGCGAAATAGAATTATGCGAAATGGATTATGCGAAATAGATTTATGCGAAATAGATTATGCGAAATAGAATTATGCGAAATAGAATTATGCGAAATGAATTATGCGAAATGAATTATGCGAAATAGAATTATGCGAAATAGATTATGCGAATGGATTTATGCGAAATAGATTATGCGAAATAGATTATGCGAAATGAATTATGCGAAATAGATTATGCGAAATGGAATTATGCGAAATAGAATTATGCGAAATAGAATTATGCGAAATAGATTAATGCGAAATGGAATTATGCGAAATAGTATTATGCGAAAAAGAGTTATGCGAATGGAATTATGCGAAATGATTTATGCGAAATAGATTATGCGAAATAGAATTATGCGAAATAGATTATGCGAAATGGATTATGCGAAATAGAATTATGCGAAATAGAATTATGCGAAATAGATTATGCGAAATAGAATTTATGCGAAATGGATTATGCGAAATAGAATTATGCGAAATAGATTTATGCGAAATGGAATTATGCGAAATAGAATTATGCGAAATAGAATTATGCGAAATAGAATTATGCGAAATAGAATTATGCGAAATGGAATTATGCGAAATAGAATTATGCGAAATAGATTTATGCGAAATAGAATTATGCGAAATAGAATTATGCGAAATAGATTATGCGAAATTGTATTATGCGAAATAGAATTATGCGAAATAGAAGTATGAGAAATGGATTTATGCGAAATAGAATTATGCGAAATAGAATTATGCGAAATTAAATTATGCGAAATAGAATTATGCGAAATAGAATTATGCGAAATGGATTATGCGAAATAGAATTATGCGAAATAGAATTATGCGAAATAGAATTATGCGAAATAGAATTATTCGAAATAGAATAATGCGAAATAGATTATGCGAAATAGAATTATGCGAAATAGAATTATGCGAAATAGAATTATGCGAAATAGAATTATGCGAAATAGATTATGCGAAATAGATTATGCGAAATAGAATTATGCGAAATAGAATTATGCGAAATAGATTATGCGAAATAGAATTATGCGAAATAGAATTATGCGAAATAGAATTATGCGAAATAGAATTATGCGAAATAGAATTATGCGAAATAGAATTATGCGAAATGGATTATGCGAAATAGAATTATTCGAAATGGATTTATGCGAAATAGAATTATGCGAAATAGAATTATGCGAAATTGAATTATGCGAAATAGAATTATGCGAAATAGAATTATGCGAAATAGAATTATGCGAAATGGATTATGCGAAATAGACTTATGCGAAATAGAATTATGCGAAATAGAATTATGCGAAATAGATTATGCGAATAGAATTATGCGAAATAGAATTATGCGAAATGATTATGCGAAATAGATTATGCGAAATGAATTATGCGAAATAGAATTATGCGAAATAGAATTATGCGAAATAGAATTATGCGAAATAGATTTATGCGAAATGGATTATGCGAAATAGATTATGCGAAATAGAATTATGCGAAATAGAATTATGCGAAATAGATTATGCGAATAGAATTATGCGAAATGGATTTATGCGAATTAGAATTATGCGAAATAGAATTATGCGAAATAGAATTATGCGAAATAGATTATGCGAAATAGATTATGCGAAATGGATTTATGCGAAATGGATTATGCGAAATGATTATGCGAAATGGAATTATGCGAAATGGAATTATGCGAAATAGATTATGCGAAATAGATTTATGCGAAATAGATTATGCGAAATAGAATTATGCGAAATGATTTATGCGAAATGAATTATGCGAATTGGAATTATGCGAAATGTAATTATGCGAAATGATTTATGCGAAATGGAATTATGCGACAATATTTATGCGAAATGATTTATGCGAAATAGAATTATGCGAAATAGAATTATGCGAAATAGATTATGCGAAATGGATTTATGCGAAATGAATTATGCGAAATAGATTATGCGAATAGATTATGCGAAATAGAATTATGCGAAATGAATTATGCGAAATAGAATTATGCGAAATGATTTATGCGAAATGGATTATGCGAAATAGAATTATGCGAAATAGATTATGCGAAATAGAATTATGCGAAATAGAATTATGCGAAATGAATTATGCGAAATAGAATTATGCGAAATGAATTATGCGAAATGGATTTATGCGAAATAGATTATGCGAAATGGAATTATGCGAAATAGAATTATGCGAAATGATTATGCGAAATCGATTATGCGAAATAGATTTATGCGAAATCGATTATGCGAAATGGATTTATGCGAAATGAATTATGCGAAATGGAATTATGCGAAATAGATTATGCGAAATGGATTTATGCGAAATCGATTATGCGAAATGAATTTATGCGAAATAGAATTATGCGAAATTGAATTATGCGAAATAGATTTATGCGAAATAGAATTATGCGAAATAGAATTATGAGAAATGGATTTATGCGAAATAGAATCATGCGAAATTGAATTATGCGAAATGGATTTATGCGAAATAAAATTATGCGAAATAGAATTATGCGAAATAGAATTATGCGAAATTGAATTATGCGAAATAGATTTATGCGAAATAGAATTATGCGAAATAGAATTATGAGAAATAGAATTATGCGAAATGGATTTATGCGAAATAGAATTATGCGAAATAGAATTATGAGAAATGGATTTATGCGAAATAGAATTATGCGAAATAGAATTATTCGAAATATAATTATGCGAAATGGAATTATGCGAAATAGAATTATGCGAAATAGAATTATGCGAAATGGATTCATGCGAAATAGAATTATGCGAAATAGATTATGCGAAATGGATTTATGCGAAATAGAATTATGCGAAATGGAATTATGCGAAATAGAATTATGCGAAATGGAATTATGCGAAATAGATTATGCGAAATGGATTTATGCGAAATAGAATTATGCGAAATAGATTATGCGAAATGGATTATGCGAAATGGAATTATGCGAAATAGATTATGCGAAATGAGAATTATGCGAAATAGAATTATGCGAAATAGAATTATGCGAAATGGAATTATGCGAAATAGATTTATGCGAATGGATTTATGCGAAATGGATTATGCGAAATAGATTATGCGAAATAGAATTATGCGAAATAGAATTATGCCAAATAGAATTATGCGAAATGGATTTATGCGAAATAGAATTATGCGAAATCGATTTATGCGAAATCGATTTATGCGAAATTGAATTATGCGAAATAGATGTATGCGAAATGGATTTATGCGAAATAGAATTATGCGAAATAGATTATGCGAAATAGAATTATGCGAAATAGAATTATGCGAAATAGATTATGCGAAATAGATTATGCGAAATTGAATTATGCGAAATGGATTATGCGAAATAGAATTATGCGAAATGAGAATTATGCGAAATAGAATTATGCGAAATAGAATTATGCGAAATAGAATTATGCGAAATAGATTATGCGAAATGAATATGCGAAATGGATTATGCGAAATGAATTATGCGAAATAGAATTATGCGAAATAGAATTATGCGAAGGATTATGCGAAATGATTATGCGAAATGATTTATGCGAAATAGAATTATGCGAAATAGATTTATGCGAAATAGAATTATGCGAAATAGAATTATGCGAAATGATTATGCGAAATGGATTATGCGAAATAGAATTATGCGAAATAGAATTATGCGAAATAGAATTATGCGAAATGGAATTATGCGAAATAGATTATGCGAAATAGAATTATGCGAAATAGAATTATGCGAAATGATTTATGCGAAATGGATTATGCGAAATGATTTATGCGAAATAGAATTATGCGAAATGGAATTATGCGAAATAGAATTATGCGAAATAGATTTATGCGAAATGAATTATGCGAAATAGAATTATGCGAAATGGATTATGCGAAATAGAATTATGCGAAATAGAATTATGCGAAATAGAATATGCGAAATAGATTTATGCGAATGGATTTATGCGAAATGGATTTATGCGAAATGATTATGCGAATAGATTATGCGAAATAGAATTATGCGAAATAGAATTATGCGAAATGATTATGCGAAAGATTATGCGAAATGGAATTATGCGAATAGAATTATGCGAAATAGATTATGCGAAATAGATTAATGCGAAATAGAATTATGCTAAATAGAATTATGCGAAATAGAATTATGCGAAATGGATTTATGCGAAATGGAATTATGCGAAATAGATGTATGCGAAATAGAATTATGCGAAATAGATTATGCGAAATAGATTATGCGAAATGATTTATGCGAAATGATTATGCGAATGATTATGCGAAATAGAATTATGCGAAATAGAATTATGCGAATAGAATTATGCGAAATAGAATTATGCGAAATCGAATTATGCGAAATAGAATTATGCGAAATAGATTATGCGAAATGGATTATGCGAAATGAATTATGCGAAATAGAATTATGCGAAATAGAATTATGCGAAATAGAATTATGCGAAATAGATTTATGCGAAATAGAATTATGCGAAATGAATTATGCGAAATAGATTATGCGAAATAGATTTATGCGAAATAGAATTATGCGAAATGGATTATGCGAAATAGAATTATGCGAAATGATGCGAAATATATGCGAAATAGATTATGCGAAATAGAATTATGCGAAATAGAATTATGCGAAATAGATTATGCGAAATAGAATTATGCGAAATAGAATTATGCGAAATAGATTATGCGAAAGAATTATGCGAAATAGATTTATGCGAAATGGATTATGCGAATAGAATTATGCGAAATAGGAATTATGCGAAATAGAATTATGCGAAATAGATTATGCGAAATAGAATTATGCGAAATAGAATTATGCGAAATGATTTATGCGAAAATTATGCGAATGATATGCGAAATAGAATTATGCGAAATAGATTATGCGAAATGGATTATGCGAAATAGAATTATGCGAAATAGAATTATGCGAATAGAATTATGCGAAATAGAATTATGCGAATGGAATTTATGCGAAATAGAATATGCGAAATAGAATTATGCAGAAATAGAATAATGCGAAATCGATTATGCGAAATAGAATATGCGAAATGGACTTATGCGAATAGATTATGCGAAATAGATTATGCGAATGAATTATGCGAAATGGATTTATGCGAATAGAATTATGCGAAATGAATTATGCGAAATGAATTATGCGAAATGCATTATGCGAAATCGATTTATGCGAAAAGATTTATGCGAAATGGATTTATGCGAAATGATTTATGCGAAATGGATTTATGCGAATGGATTATGCGAATAGATTATGCGAAATAGAATTATGCGAAATAGAATTATGCGAATTGAATTATGCGAAATGATATGCGAAATAGAATTATGCGAATGATTATGCGAAATGGATTATGCGAAATAGATTATGCGAAATAGATTATGCGAAATAGATTATGCGAAATAGAAATTATGCGAAATAGAATTATGCGAAATAGATTATGCGAAATAGATTTATGCGAAATGAATTATGCGAAATGATTATGCGAATAGATTATGCGAAATAGATTATGCGAAATAGATTTATGGCGAAATGGAATTATGCGAAATAGAATTATGCGAAATAGAATTATGCGAAATAGATTATGCGAAATAGATTATGCGAAATTGAATTATGCGAAATAGAATTATGCGAAATGAATTATGCGAAATAGAATTATGCGAAATAGATTTATGCAAATCGATTTATGCGAAATGATTATGCGAAATGGCTTATGCGAAATACGATTATGCGAAATGATTTATGCGAAATAGATTATGCGAAATGGATTTATGCGAAATGAAATTATGCGAAATAGATTATGCGAATGAATTATGCGAAATAGAATATGCGAAATGATTTATGCGAAATTGAATTATGCGAAATAGAATTATGCGAAAGAGATTATGCGAAATAGAATTATGCGAAATGGATTTATGCGAAATGGAATTAGTGCGAAATAGATTATGCGAAATGATTTATGCGAAATAGAATTATGCGAAATAGAATTATGCGAAATGATTATGCGAAATGAATTATGCGAAATGGATTATGCGAATGGAATTATGCGAAATAGAATTATGCGAATGAATTATGCGAAATGGATTTATGCGAAATGGATTATGCGAAATGAATTATGCGAAATAGATTATGCGAAATGAATTATGCGAAATGGAATTATGCGAAATAGATTATGCGAATGAATTATGCGAAATGATTTATGCGAAATGGATTTATGCGAAATAGAATTATGCGAAATGATTATGCGAATGGAATTATGCGAAATTGAATTATGCGAAATGAATTATGCGAAATAGAATTATGCGAAATGAATTATGCGAAATAGAATTATGCGAAATAGATTTATGCGAAATGGATTATGCGAAATGGATTATGCGAAATGAATTATGCGAAATAGATTTATGCGAAATGATTATGCGAAATGGAATTATGCGAAATAGAATTATGCGAAATGAATTATGCGAAATGGATTTATGCGAAATGGAATTATGCGAAATGGAATTATGCGAAATAGATTATGCGAAATAGAATTATGCGAAATAGATTATGCGAAATAGAATTATGCGAAATGGATTTATGCGAAATGGAATTATGCGAAATAGAATTATGCGAAATAGAATTATGCGAAATAGATTATGCGAAATGATTATGCGAAATAGATTATGCGAAATGGATTTATGCGAAATAGAATTATGCGAAATGGATTTATGCGAAATGGAATTATGCGAAATAGAATTATGCAAATAGAATTATGCGAAATAGAATTATGCG
>RBVU03000129.1:0-18191 GCA_004115045.4 Sinella curviseta
CGAAATTGAATTTTCCGAGATATAATTATGCGAAATTGAAGTTTCCGATATTGAATTATGCGAAATTGAATTTTGCGACATTGAATTATGCGAAATTCAATTTTCCGAGATATAATTATGCGAAATTGAAGTTTCCGATATTGAATTATGCAAAATTGAATTTTCCGACATTGAATTATGCGAAATTCAATTTTCCGACATTGAATTATGCGAAATTCAATTTTCCGACATTGAATTATGCGAAATTGAATTTTCTGACATTGAATTATGCGAAATTAATTTTTCCGACATTGGATTATACGAAATTGAATTTTCCGACGATGAGTTATACGAAATTGAATTTTCCGACATTGAATTATGCGAAATTGAATTTTCCGAGATATAATTATATGAAATTGAATTTTCCGACATTGAATTATGCGAAATTGAATTTTCCGACATTGAATTATGCGAAATTGAATTTTCCGAGATATAGTTATATGAAATTAATTTTTCCGACATTGAATTATGCGAAATTGAATTTTCCGAGATATAGTTATATGAAATTGAATTTTCCGACATTGAACTATGCGAAATTGCATTTTCCGAGACTTAATTATGCGAAATTTAATTTCCGAGACTTAATTATGCGAAATTGAATTATGCGAAATTCAATTTTCGGACATTGAATTATGCGAAATTGAATTTTCTGACATTGAATTATGCGAAATTAATTTTTCCGACATTGGATTATACGAAATTGAATTTTCCGACGATGAGTTATACGAAATTGAATTTTCCGACATTGAATTATGCGAAATTGAATTTTCCGAGATATAATTATGCGAAATTGAAGTTTCCGATATTGAATTATGCGAAATTGAATTTTCCGACATTGAATTATGCGAAATTCAATTTTCCGACATTGAATTATGCGAAATTAATTTTTCCGACATTTAATTATACGAAATTGAATTTTCCGAGATATAGTTATGTGAAATTGAATTTTCCGAGATATAATTATGCGAAATTGAATTTTCCGACATTGAATTATGCGAAATTGAATTTTCCGACATTGAATTATGCGAAATTGAATTTTCCGATATTGAATTATGCGAAATTGAATTTTCCGACATTGAATTATGCGAAATTGAATTTTCCGATATTGAATTATGCGAAATTGTATTTTCCGATATTAAATTATGCGAAATTGAATTTTCCGATATTGAATTATGCGAAATTGAATTATCCGATATTGAATTATGCGAAATTGAATTATCCGATATTGAATTATGCGAAATTGAATTATCCGATATTGAATTATGCGAAATTGAATTTTCCGATATTGAATTATGCGAAATTGTATTTTCCGATATTAAATTATGCGAAATTGAATTTTCCGATATTGAATTATGCGAAATTGAATTATCCGATATTGAATTATGCGAAATTGAATTATCCGATATTGAATTATGCGAAATTGAATTATCCGATATTGAATTATGCGAAATTGAATTTTCCGATATTGAATTATGCGAAATTGAGTTTTCCGACACTGAATTATGCGAAATTGAATTTGCCGACATTGAAGTATGCAAAATTGAATTTTCCGACATTGAATGATGCGAAATTGAATTTTCCGATATTGAATTATGCGAAATTGAATTTTCCGATATTGAATTATGCGAAATTGTATTTTCCGATATTAAATTATGCGAAATTGAATTTTCCGATATTGAATTATGCGAAATTGAATTATCCGATATTGAATTATGCGAAATTGAATTATCCGATATTGAATTATGCGAAATTGAATTATCCGATATTGAATTATGCGAAATTGAATTTTCCGATATTGAATTATGCGAAATTGAGTTTTCCGACACTGAATTATGCGAAATTGAATTTGCCGACATTGAAGTATGCAAAATTGAATTTTCCGACATTGAATGATGCGAAATTGAATTTTCCGTGATTTAAATATGCGAAATTGAATTATCCGATATTGAATTATGCGAAATTGAATTTTCCGACATTGAATTATGCGAAATTGAATTTTCCGACATTGCATTTTGCGAAATTGAATTTTCCGATATTGAATTATGCGAAATTGAATTTTCCGATATTGAATTATGCGAAATTGAATTTTCCGACATTGAATTATGCGAAATTGAATTTTCCGACATTGAATTATGCGAAATTGAAATCTCCGATATTGAATTATCCGATATTGAATTATGCGAAATTGAATTTTCCGATATTGAATTATGCGAAATTGAAATCTCCGATATTGAATTATCCGATATTGAATTATCCGATATTGAATTATGCGAAATTGAATTTTCCGACATTGAATTATGTGAAATTGAAATCTCCGAAATTGAATTATCCGATATTGAATTATGCGAAATTGAATTTTCCGACATTGAATTATGTGAAATTGAAATCTCCGATATTGAATTATCCGATATTGAATTATGCGAAATTGAATTTTCCGACATTGAATTATGTGAAATTGAAATCTCCGATATTGAATTATCCGATATTGAATTATCCGATATTGAATTATGCGAAATTGAATTTTCCGATATTGAATTATGCGAAATTGAATTTTCCGACATTGAATTATGCGAAATTGAATTTTCCGATATTGAATTATGCGAAATTGAATTTTCCGACATTGAATTATGCGAAATTGAATTTTCCGACATTGAATTATGTGAAATTGAAATCTCCGATATTGAATTATCCGATATTGAATTATCCGATATTGAATTATCCGATATTGAATTATGCGAAATTGAATTATCCGACATTGAATTATGTGAAATTGAAATCTCCGATATTGAATAATCCGATATTGAATTATGCGAAATTGTATTTTCCGATATTAAATTATGAGAAATTGAATTTTCCGATATTGAATTATGCGAAATTGAATTATCCGATATTGAATTATGCGAAATTGAATTATCCGATATTGAATTATGCGAAATTGAATTATCCGATATTGAATTATGCGAAATTGAATTTTCCGATATTGAATTATGCGAAATTGAGTTTTCCGACACTGAATTATGCGAAATTGAATTTGCCGACATTGAAGTATGCAAAATTGAATTTTCCGACATTGAATGATGCGAAATTGAATTTTCCGTGATTTAAATATGCGAAATTGAATTATCCGATATTGAATTATGCGAAATTGAATGATGCGAAATTGACTTTTCCGATATTGAATTATGCGAAATTGAATTTTTCGACATTGAATTATGCGAAATTGAATTTTCCGATATTGAATTATGCGAAATTGAATTTTCCGACATTGCATTTTGCGAAATTGAATTTTCCGATATTGAATTATGCGAAATTGAATTTTCCGATATTGAATTATGCGAAATTGAATTTTCCGACATTGAATTATGCGATATTGAATTATGCGAAATTGAATTATCCGATATTGAATTATGCGAAATTGAATTATCCGATATTGAATTATGCGAAATTGAATTTTCCGATATTGAATTATGCGAAATTGTATTTTCCGATATTAAATTATGCGAAATTGAATTTTCCGATATTGAATTATGCGAAATTGAATTATCCGATATTGAATTATGCGAAATTGAATTATCCGATATTGAATTATGCGAAATTGAATTATCCGATATTGAATTATGCGAAATTGAATTATCCGATATTGAATTATGCGAAATTGAATTATCCGATATTGAATTATGCGAAATTGAATTTTCCGATATTGAATTATGCGAAATTGAATTTTCCGACATTGAATTATGCGAAATTGAATTTTCCGATATTGAATTATGCGAAATTGAATTTTCCGACATTGAATTATGCGAAATTGAATTTTCCGACATTGAATTATGTGAAATTGAAATCTCCGATATTGAATTATCCGATATTGAATTATCCGATATTGAATTATCCGATATTGAATTATGCGAAATTGAATTATCCGACATTGAATTATGTGAAATTGAAATCTCCGATATTGAATTATCCGATATTGAATTATGCGAAATTGAATTTTCCGACATTGAATTATGTGAAATTGAAATCTCCGATATTGAATTATCCGATATTGAATTATCCGATATTGAATTATGCGAAATTGAATTTTCCGACATTGAATTATGCGAAATTGAATTTTCCGATATTGAATTATGCGAAATTGAATTTTCCGATATTGAATTATGCGAAATTGAGTTTTCCGACACTGAATTATGCGAAATTGAATTTGCCGACATTGAAGTATGCAAAATTGAATTTTCCGTGATTTAAATATGCGAAATTGAATTATCCGATATTGAATTATGCGAAATTGAATGATGCGAAATTGACTTTTCCGATATTGAATTATGCGAAATTGAATTTTTCGACATTGAATTATGCGAAATTGAATTTTCCGATATTGAATTATGCGAAATTGAAATCTCCGAAATTGAATTATCCGATATTGAATTATGCGAAATTGAATTTTCCGACATTGAATTTTCCGAGATTGAATTTTCCGACATTGAATTTTCAGACATTGAATTTCCGACATTGAATTTTCCGACGTTGAGTTTTACGACATTGAATTTTCCGACATTGAATTTTCCGACATTGAATTTTCCGACATTGAATTTTCCGACATTGAATTTTCCGACATTGAATTTTCCGACGTTGAGTTTTACGAAATTGAATTTTCCGACATCGAGTTTTGCAAAATGGAATTTTGCGAAGTTGAATTTCACGAAATTGAATTTTCCGAAATTGAATTTTCCGACATTGAATTTTCCGACGTTGAGTTTTACGAAATTGAATTTTCCGACATTGAATTTTACGAAATTGAATTTTCCGACGTTGAATTTTGCGAAGTTGAATTTCACGAAGTTGAATTTTCCGAAATTGAATTTTGCGAAGTTGAATTTCACGAAATTGAATTTTCCGACGTTGAGTTTTACGAAATTGAATTTTCCGACGTTGAGTTTTACGAAATTGAATTTTCCGACGTTGAGTTTTACGAAATTGTATTTTCCGACGTTGAGTTTTACGAAATTGAATTTTCCGACATCGAGTTTTGCAAAATGGAATTTTGCGAAGTTGAATTTCACGAAATTAAATTTTCCGAAATTGAATTTTCCGACGTTGATTTTTACGAAATTGAATTTTCCGACATTGAATTTTCCGACATTGAATTTTCCGACATTGAATTTTCCGAAATTGAATTTTCCGACGTTGAGTTTTACGAAATTGAATTTTCCGACATTGAGTTTTGCAAAATTCAATTTTGCAAAGTTGAATTTCACGAAATTGAATTTTCCGACGTTGAGTTTTACGACATTGAATTTTCCGACATTGAATTTTCCGACATTGAATTTTCCGAGATTTAATTTTCCGACATTGAATTTTCCGACATTGAATTTTCCGACGTTGAGTTTTACGAAATTGAATTTTCCGACATCGAGTTTTGCAAAATGGAATTTTGCGAAGTTGAATTTCACGAAATTGAATTTTCCGAAATTGAATTTTCCAAAATTGAATTTTCCGACATTGAATTTTCCGACGTTGAGTTTTACGAAATTGAATTTTCCGACATTGAATTTTGCAAAATGGAATTTTGCGAAGTTGAATTTCACGAAATTGAATTTTACGAAATTGAATTTTCCGACGTTGAGTTTTACGAAATTGTATTTTCCGACGTTGAGTTTTACGAAATTGAATTTTCCGACATCGAGTTTTGCAAAATGGAATTTTGCGAAGTTGAATTTCACGAAATTAAATTTTCCGAAATTGAATTTTCCGACGTTGATTTTTACGAAATTGAATTTTCCGACATTGAATTTTCCGACATTGAATTTTCCGAAATTGAATTTTCCGACGTTGAGTTTTACGAAATTGAATTTTCCGACATTGAGTTTTGCAAAATTCAATTTTGCAAAGTTGAATTTCACGAAATTGAATTTTCCGACGTTGAGTTTTACGACATTGAATTTTCCGACATTGAATTTTCCGACATTGAATTTTCCGAGATTTAATTTTCCGACATTGAATTTTCCGACATTGAATTTTCCGACGTTGAGTTTTACGAAATTGAATTTTCCGACGTTGAATTTTCCGACGTTGAGTTTTACGACATTGAATTTTCCGACATTGAATTTTCCGACATCGAGTTTTGCAAAATGGAATTTTGCGAAGTTGAATTTCACGAAATTAAATTTTCCGAAATTGAATTTTCCGACGTTGATTTTTACGAAATTGAATTTTCCGACATTGAATTTTCCGACATTGAATTTTCCGAAATTGAATTTTCCGACGTTGAGTTTTACGAAATTGAATTTTCCGACATTGAGTTTTGCAAAATTCAATTTTGCAAAGTTGAATTTCACGAAATTGAATTTTCCGACGTTGAGTTTTACGACATTGAATTTTCCGACATTGAATTTTCCGACATTGAATTTTCCGAGATTTAATTTTCCGACATTGAATTTTCCGACATTGAATTTTCCGACGTTGAGTTTTACGAAATTGAATTTTCCGACATCGAGTTTTGCAAAATGGAATTTTGCGAAGTTGAATTTCACGAAATTGAATTTTCCGAAATTGAATTTTCCAAAATTGAATTTTCCGACATTGAATTTTGCGACGTTGAGTTTTACGAAATTGAATTTTCCGACATTGAATTTTACGAAATTGAATTTTCCGACGTTGAATTTTGCGAAGTTGAATTTCACGAAGTTGAATTTTCCGAAATTGAATTTTGCGAAGTTGAATTTCACGAAATTGAATTTTCCGACGTTGAGTTTTACGAAATTGAATTTTCCGACGTTGAATTTTCCGACGTTGAGTTTTACGAAATTGAATTTTCCGACATTGAATTTTACGAAATTGAATTTTCCGACGTTGAATTTTGCGAAGTTGAATTTCACGAAGTTGAATTTTGCGAAGTTGAATTTCACGAAGTTGAATTTTCCGAAATTGAATTTTGCGAAGTTGAATTTCACGAAATTGAATTTTCCGACGTTGAGTTTTACGAAATTGAATTTTCCGACGTTGAGTTTTACGAAATTGAATTTTCCGACATTGAATTTTACGAAATTGAATTTTCCGACGTTGAATTTTGCGAAGTTGAATTTTCCGATATTGAATTATGCGAAATTGAATTTTCCGACATTGAATTATGCGAAATTGAATTTTCCGACATTGAATTATGTGAAATTGAAATCTCCGATATTGAATTATCCGATATTGAATTATCCGATATTGAATTATCCGATATTGAATTATGCGAAATTGAATTATCCGACATTGAATTATGTGAAATTGAAATCTCCGATATTGAATAATCCGATATTGAATTATGCGAAATTGTATTTTCCGATATTAAATTATGAGAAATTGAATTTTCCGATATTGAATTATGCGAAATTGAATTATCCGATATTGAATTATGCGAAATTGAATTATCCGATATTGAATTATGCGAAATTGAATTATCCGATATTGAATTATGCGAAATTGAATTTTCCGATATTGAATTATGCGAAATTGAGTTTTCCGACACTGAATTATGCGAAATTGAATTTGCCGACATTGAAGTATGCAAAATTGAATTTTCCGACATTGAATGATGCGAAATTGAATTTTCCGTGATTTAAATATGCGAAATTGAATTATCCGATATTGAATTATGCGAAATTGAATGATGCGAAATTGACTTTTCCGATATTGAATTATGCGAAATTGAATTTTTCGACATTGAATTATGCGAAATTGAATTTTCCGATATTGAATTATGCGAAATTGAATTTTCCGACATTGCATTTTGCGAAATTGAATTTTCCGATATTGAATTATGCGAAATTGAATTTTCCGATATTGAATTATGCGAAATTGAATTTTCCGACATTGAATTATGCGATATTGAATTATGCGAAATTGAATTATCCGATATTGAATTATGCGAAATTGAATTATCCGATATTGAATTATGCGAAATTGAATTTTCCGATATTGAATTATGCGAAATTGTATTTTCCGATATTAAATTATGCGAAATTGAATTTTCCGATATTGAATTATGCGAAATTGAATTATCCGATATTGAATTATGCGAAATTGAATTATCCGATATTGAATTATGCGAAATTGAATTATCCGATATTGAATTATGCGAAATTGAATTATCCGATATTGAATTATGCGAAATTGAATTATCCGATATTGAATTATGCGAAATTGAATTTTCCGATATTGAATTATGCGAAATTGAATTTTCCGACATTGAATTATGCGAAATTGAATTTTCCGATATTGAATTATGCGAAATTGAATTTTCCGACATTGAATTATGCGAAATTGAATTTTCCGACATTGAATTATGTGAAATTGAAATCTCCGATATTGAATTATCCGATATTGAATTATCCGATATTGAATTATCCGATATTGAATTATGCGAAATTGAATTATCCGACATTGAATTATGTGAAATTGAAATCTCCGATATTGAATTATCCGATATTGAATTATGCGAAATTGAATTTTCCGACATTGAATTATGTGAAATTGAAATCTCCGATATTGAATTATCCGATATTGAATTATCCGATATTGAATTATGCGAAATTGAATTTTCCGACATTGAATTATGCGAAATTGAATTTTCCGATATTGAATTATGCGAAATTGAATTTTCCGATATTGAATTATGCGAAATTGAGTTTTCCGACACTGAATTATGCGAAATTGAATTTGCCGACATTGAAGTATGCAAAATTGAATTTTCCGTGATTTAAATATGCGAAATTGAATTATCCGATATTGAATTATGCGAAATTGAATGATGCGAAATTGACTTTTCCGATATTGAATTATGCGAAATTGAATTTTTCGACATTGAATTATGCGAAATTGAATTTTCCGATATTGAATTATGCGAAATTGAAATCTCCGAAATTGAATTATCCGATATTGAATTATGCGAAATTGAATTTTCCGACATTGAATTTTCCGAGATTGAATTTTCCGACATTGAATTTTCAGACATTGAATTTCCGACATTGAATTTTCCGACGTTGAGTTTTACGACATTGAATTTTCCGACATTGAATTTTCCGACATTGAATTTTCCGACATTGAATTTTCCGACATTGAATTTTCCGACATTGAATTTTCCGACGTTGAGTTTTACGAAATTGAATTTTCCGACATCGAGTTTTGCAAAATGGAATTTTGCGAAGTTGAATTTCACGAAATTGAATTTTCCGAAATTGAATTTTCCGACATTGAATTTTCCGACGTTGAGTTTTACGAAATTGAATTTTCCGACATTGAATTTTACGAAATTGAATTTTCCGACGTTGAATTTTGCGAAGTTGAATTTCACGAAGTTGAATTTTCCGAAATTGAATTTTGCGAAGTTGAATTTCACGAAATTGAATTTTCCGACGTTGAGTTTTACGAAATTGAATTTTCCGACGTTGAGTTTTACGAAATTGAATTTTCCGACGTTGAGTTTTACGAAATTGTATTTTCCGACGTTGAGTTTTACGAAATTGAATTTTCCGACATCGAGTTTTGCAAAATGGAATTTTGCGAAGTTGAATTTCACGAAATTAAATTTTCCGAAATTGAATTTTCCGACGTTGATTTTTACGAAATTGAATTTTCCGACATTGAATTTTCCGACATTGAATTTTCCGACATTGAATTTTCCGAAATTGAATTTTCCGACGTTGAGTTTTACGAAATTGAATTTTCCGACATTGAGTTTTGCAAAATTCAATTTTGCAAAGTTGAATTTCACGAAATTGAATTTTCCGACGTTGAGTTTTACGACATTGAATTTTCCGACATTGAATTTTCCGACATTGAATTTTCCGAGATTTAATTTTCCGACATTGAATTTTCCGACATTGAATTTTCCGACGTTGAGTTTTACGAAATTGAATTTTCCGACATCGAGTTTTGCAAAATGGAATTTTGCGAAGTTGAATTTCACGAAATTGAATTTTCCGAAATTGAATTTTCCAAAATTGAATTTTCCGACATTGAATTTTCCGACGTTGAGTTTTACGAAATTGAATTTTCCGACATTGAATTTTGCAAAATGGAATTTTGCGAAGTTGAATTTCACGAAATTGAATTTTACGAAATTGAATTTTCCGACGTTGAGTTTTACGAAATTGTATTTTCCGACGTTGAGTTTTACGAAATTGAATTTTCCGACATCGAGTTTTGCAAAATGGAATTTTGCGAAGTTGAATTTCACGAAATTAAATTTTCCGAAATTGAATTTTCCGACGTTGATTTTTACGAAATTGAATTTTCCGACATTGAATTTTCCGACATTGAATTTTCCGAAATTGAATTTTCCGACGTTGAGTTTTACGAAATTGAATTTTCCGACATTGAGTTTTGCAAAATTCAATTTTGCAAAGTTGAATTTCACGAAATTGAATTTTCCGACGTTGAGTTTTACGACATTGAATTTTCCGACATTGAATTTTCCGACATTGAATTTTCCGAGATTTAATTTTCCGACATTGAATTTTCCGACATTGAATTTTCCGACGTTGAGTTTTACGAAATTGAATTTTCCGACGTTGAATTTTCCGACGTTGAGTTTTACGACATTGAATTTTCCGACATTGAATTTTCCGACATCGAGTTTTGCAAAATGGAATTTTGCGAAGTTGAATTTCACGAAATTAAATTTTCCGAAATTGAATTTTCCGACGTTGATTTTTACGAAATTGAATTTTCCGACATTGAATTTTCCGACATTGAATTTTCCGAAATTGAATTTTCCGACGTTGAGTTTTACGAAATTGAATTTTCCGACATTGAGTTTTGCAAAATTCAATTTTGCAAAGTTGAATTTCACGAAATTGAATTTTCCGACGTTGAGTTTTACGACATTGAATTTTCCGACATTGAATTTTCCGACATTGAATTTTCCGAGATTTAATTTTCCGACATTGAATTTTCCGACATTGAATTTTCCGACGTTGAGTTTTACGAAATTGAATTTTCCGACATCGAGTTTTGCAAAATGGAATTTTGCGAAGTTGAATTTCACGAAATTGAATTTTCCGAAATTGAATTTTCCAAAATTGAATTTTCCGACATTGAATTTTGCGACGTTGAGTTTTACGAAATTGAATTTTCCGACATTGAATTTTACGAAATTGAATTTTCCGACGTTGAATTTTGCGAAGTTGAATTTCACGAAGTTGAATTTTCCGAAATTGAATTTTGCGAAGTTGAATTTCACGAAATTGAATTTTCCGACGTTGAGTTTTACGAAATTGAATTTTCCGACGTTGAATTTTCCGACGTTGAGTTTTACGAAATTGAATTTTCCGACATTGAATTTTACGAAATTGAATTTTCCGACGTTGAATTTTGCGAAGTTGAATTTCACGAAGTTGAATTTTGCGAAGTTGAATTTCACGAAGTTGAATTTTCCGAAATTGAATTTTGCGAAGTTGAATTTCACGAAATTGAATTTTCCGACGTTGAGTTTTACGAAATTGAATTTTCCGACGTTGAGTTTTACGAAATTGAATTTTCCGACATTGAATTTTACGAAATTGAATTTTCCGACGTTGAATTTTGCGAAGTTGAATTTCACGAAGTTGAATTTTCCGAAATTGAATTTTGCGAAGTTGAATTTCACGAAATTGAATTTTCCGACGTTGAGTTTTACGAAATTGAATTTTCCGACGTTGAGTTTTACGAAATTGAATTTTCCGACATTGAGTTTTACGAAATTGAATTTTCCGACGTTGAATTTTGCGAAGTTGAATTTCACGAAGTTGAATTTTCCGAAATTGAATTTTGCGAAGTTGAATTTCACGAAATTGAATTTTCCGACGTTGAGTTTTACGAAATTGAATTTTCCGACTTTGAATTTTCCGACGTTGAGTTTTACGACATTGAATTTTCCGACGTTGAATTTTCCGACGTTGAGTTTTACGAAATTGAATTTTCCGACATTGAGTTTTACGAAATTGAATTTTCCGACGTTGAATTTTGCGACATTGAATTTTCCGACATTGAATTTTCCGACATTGAATTTTCCGACATTGATTTTTCCGACATTGAATTTTCCGACATTGAATTTTCCGACATTGAATTTTCCGACATTGAATTTTCCGACATTGAATTTTCCGAGATTGAATTTTCCGACATTGAATTTTCCGACATTGAATTTCCGACATTGAATTTTCCGACGTTGAGTTTTACGACATTGAATTTTCCGACATTGAATTTTCCGACATTGAATTTTCCGACATTGAATTTTCCGACATTGAATTTTCCGACGTTGAGTTTTACGAAATTGAATTTTCCGACATCGAGTTTTGCAAAATGGAATTTTGCGTAGTTGAATTTCACGAAATTGAATTTTCCGAAATTGAATTTTCCGACATTGAATTTTCCGACGTTGAGTTTTCCGACATTGAATTTTCCGACATTGAATTTTCCGAGATTGAATTTTCCGACATTGAATTTTCCGACATTGAATTTCCGACATTGAATTTTCCGACGTTGAGTTTTACGAAATTGAATTTTCCGACATTGAATTTTACGAAATTGAATTTTCCGACGTTGAATTTTGCGAAGTTGAATTTCACGAAGTTGAATTTTCCGAAATTGAATTTTGCGAAGTTGAATTTCACGAAATTGAATTTTCCGACGTTGAGTTTTACGAAATTGAATTTTCCGACGTTGAATTTTCCGACGTTGAGTTTTACGAAATTGAATTTTCCGACATTGAATTTTACGAAATTGAATTTTCCGACGTTGAATTTTGCGAAGTTGAATTTCACGAAGTTGAATTTTCCGAAATTGAATTTTGCGAAGTTGAATTTCACGAAATTGAATTTTCCGACGTTGAGTTTTACGAAATTGAATTTTCCGACTTTGAATTTTCCGACGTTGAGTTTTACGACATTGAATTTTCCGACATTGAATTTTCCGACATTGAATTTTCCGGCATTGAATTTTCCGACATTGAATTTTCCGACATTGAATTTTCCGACATTGAATTTTCCGACATTGATTTTTCCGACATTGAATTTTCCGACATTGAATTTTCCGACATTGAATTTTCCGACATTGAATTTTCCGACATTGAATTTTCCGACATTGAATTTTCCGAGATTGAATTTTCCGACATTGAATTTTCCGACATTGAATTTCCGACATTGAATTTTCCGACGTTGAGTTTTACGACATTGAATTTTCCGACATTGAATTTTCCGACATTGAATTTTCCGACATTGAATTTTCCGACGTTGAGTTTTACGAAATTGAATTTTCCGACATCGAGTTTTGCAAAATGGAATTTTGCGTAGTTGAATTTCACGAAATTGAATTTTCCGAAATTGAATTTTCCGACATTGAATTTTCCGACGTTGAGTTTTCCGACATTGAATTTTCCGACATTGAATTTTCCGAGATTGAATTTTCCGACATTGAATTTTCCGACATTGAATTTCCGACATTGAATTTTCCGACGTTGAGTTTTACGAAATTGAATTTTCCGACATTGAATTTTCCGACATTGAATTTTCCGACATTGAATTTTCCGACATTGATTTTTCCGACATTGAATTTTCCGACATTGAATTTTCCGACATTGAATTTTCCGACATTGAATTTTCCGACATTGAATTTTCCGACATTGAATTTTCCGACATTGAATTTTCCGAGATTGAATTTTCCGACATTGAATCTTCCGACATTGAATTTCCGACATTGAATTTTCCGACGTTGAGTTTTACGACATTGAATTTTCCGACATTGAATTTTCCGACATTGAATTTTCCGACATTGAATTTTCCGACATTGAATTTTCCGACGTTGAGTTTTACGAAATTGAATTTTCCGACATCGAGTTTTGCAAAATGGAATTTTGCGTAGTTGAATTTCACGAAATTGAATTTTCCGAAATTGAATTTTCCGACATTGAATTTTGCGAAGTTGAATTTCACGAAGTTGAATTTTCCGAAATTGAATTTTGCGAAGTTGAATTTCACGAAATTGAATTTTCCGACGTTGAGTTTTACGAAATTGAATTTTCCGACGTTGAATTTTCCGACGTTGAGTTTTACGAAATTGAATTTTCCGACATTGAATTTTACGAAATTGAATTTTCCGACGTTGAATTTTGCGAAGTTGAATTTCACGAAGTTGAATTTTCCGAAATTGAATTTTGCGAAGTTGAATTTCACGAAATTGAATTTTCCGACGTTGAGTTTTACGAAATTGAATTTTCCGACTTTGAATTTTCCGACGTTGAGTTTTACGACATTGAATTTTCCGACATTGAATTTTCCGACATTGAATTTTCCGGCATTGAATTTTCCGACATTGAATTCTCCGACATTGAATTTTCCGTCGTTGAGTTTTCCGACATTGAATTTTCCGACATTGAATTTTCCGACATTGAATTTTCCGACATTGAATTTTCCGACATTGAATTTTCCGACATTGAATTTTCCGACATTGAATTTTCCGACGTTGAGTTTTACGAAATTGAATTTTCCGACATCGAGTTTTGCAAAATGGAATTTTGCGAAGTTGAATTTCACGAAATTGAATTTTCCGAAATTGAATTTTCCGACATTGAATTTTCCGAAATTGAATTTTCCGACGTTGAGTTTTACGAAATTGAATTTTCCGACATTGAATTTTACGAAATTGAATTTTCCGACGTTGAGTTTTGCAAAATTGAATTTTGCGAAGTTGAATTTCACGAAGTTGAATTTTCCTAAATTGAATTTTGCGAAGTTGAATTTCACGAAATTGAATTTTCCGACGTTGAGTTTTACGAAATTGAATTTTCCGACGTTGAGTTTTACGAAATTGAATTTTCCGACTTTGAATTTTCCGACATTGAATCTTCCGACACTGAGTTTTGCGAAATTGAATTTTCCGACATTTAATTTTTCGACATTGAGTTTTCCGAAATTGAATTTTGCGAAATTGAACTGTGTATTTGGAAAATGGAACACTAAAGTGACAAGCTATTTGTCTCTAAGCTTAGCATCAGCAATTCAATCAGACTAATAAATTTATGATCGCTTCTCGTAAATCATTCCGCCGGTAGTTTGCATGTGGGAGTATTGCCAATTTAATAAACTCCAGACAAAGGAAAGCAACATACTCTCTTTAATTATTAAACCTTATTAACCTTTATGTATTCAATTGCACATCAATTTGGACCGTAATGAAATGAATTCAATTTGCAATTAGTATTAATAACCACTCACTTGGGTTAATTTATTTTAGCTGTATTTACCTGCCAACAGTCCCTTGAAGCAAATGCTTATGAAAGCAACTTTGATGCATGATGATTGTAATGCATTTCTAATAATTGGAAATTATAAAACGTTTGTTAAGGTAACACGGAAACTCTTGCAGCCCGCTAACCATTGCAAACCTGTTTCCATGGAAACCAGCTTATTTGACATTTTTGTCATATGATTATAATTTCGTTGCTACTAATCAAAAGCTCCAATGTAGGTAAATGCTACACTTGTCTACAAATTAACGTGCCAACTAACACATGGTGATTAGCATTTAAATTTGAAAATTATAATTCGCTTTATTTGGCAAGTTTCTTGAAATGCCTGCTGCAGTATTGAAGGCAATGTTCAGTCACATGGTTTATTTGATTAAATAGATATGTATACATTACTTTTAAATTTCTTTGATGTATGCACAGTTTGCTCCAATGAGGAGAGGTTAGGGCATATCTTATGTATGCTGGAATTAAAATAATTGAAAACCCAATATGCGATATATCTTTAATAAATGTCATGCAGCGGATTATCCTCACATAATTCAATAACTACTTATACAACTTTGCTCATCAATTGAATAAGTACCCGAAAAACAGAAATCAATATTTTTTCATATGGCCCCTCAACATTTCCAGCTTGATAGTTCTTGGCAATTTTAATACGGATTGACACATTATCAAGCTATTACAGATACAATATTTCAAACCTGCGATGAAATATTTTGAGCTTTTCTAGCAGCCCTGGATATTGTACAGTATAAAAACTGTCTCAAAAATACTTACAAGGGATGTGCAAGAAGTGTCCACTCGCTTTCGGCGTGCCATCTATGTGGTATTACTAACTTTTGGGCGCTGAATTCAGATCCGGTCACAAAAATCCCAAGACATTTGATTGAAAGAAGATATCACACATTGGTCATGCATTTAATTACGTGTAAATGCATGGTGTCGATAAACTGGCTTCACCATAACTACCATAACGGTACACGGATGTCTCACAAAGTTGATTTCTGACTCCTATTGGAAGCAGGAAAGGCCGTCATCAAGTTTTTGGGTCGCACTACCTACCACCTCACCGGCTGCGCTTTTGGCCGGGGTGTGGGCAGTACCTACCTCTTTTTTATGAAGGTAAGAAAATCATTTCCAGTTGCTTGTGGGTGCGGTATAAATTTGCGACTACTATTGTAGAAATTGACCACAGGTCATTTTGTAAAATATTACGAACATTTGGCCCTTTAAGTGAAGCGCCAATATTTTTTTCGTACACATCAAAGTACGACCCACATCCCGACCTGCAGCTGGTGGTAGGTGGTACGACCCAAACACTTGTTGACGACCTTTCCTGCTTCCTGTGGGAGTCAGGAATCAACTTTGGGAGACATCCGTGTACCGTTATGGTAGTTATGGTGAAGCCAGTTTATCGACACCATGCATTTACACGTAATTAAATGCATGACCAATGTGTGATATCTTCTTTCAATCAAATGTCTTGGGATTTTTGTGACCGGATCTGAATTCAGCGCCCAAAAGTTAGTAATACCACATAGATGGCACGGCGAAAGCGAGTGGACACTTCTTGCACATCCCTTGTTAGTTAACTACATCTTGTTTTACAGATGGGTTTCTAATCATTTTGCAAGTTTTGTTTCCACTCGATATTTAAATACTTCACACCATTGATTTTCGAAAACCAATTTCAGTCAGTTTTGAAACCTAATATAAATTGTTAATATAAAACGATATTGCGAGCGCACAATAAGGAAAAATGAACGAACATACAATTATACAGATTATGTTGCTTGCTGTTACCGTACCGATTTGCGAATGTGGCCCGCGACATATAAGCTATCTGGGCGAAACGAACAGCACCAATTTGTTTACACTTCGTGGTGGTAATTTCCAAGAAGTGCGCAACGCTGTGCTCTCTTGTTCACCATACCTCAGCGTAGCATCCAATATGAATATTGACAGCACCATCAAGATATTTCAGAACGATCACAGCTTTACTGTACTAAACAACTATGTTGGAGTAGATGTGCATCCAACCGCATATCCAATAATTATTAGAAAGCCAGTAATCGGGGTAGTGATCATTCCAAAAGATGAGGCGTGGTTTGTTGATCGGGCTGCACTATTATGGATTCCTGATAACTTGTTGAGAAACAGAACATCAGTTAAGTTAGCACCCAAACTGTGCAAATTGTCTTCTACTTTACGCCGTCATGTAGATTCATACGACCTCTTAGTTGACTTTTGCTTCCGCATAAACTATTTGAAGATGTCGTCCTTCTCGAAACCGTGGAACCTTATTGCTCATGTCCATCTCTTTCCTCATAGTCGCATAATCAACTTAAATGAAGTGGGTGTTGTGAAGATATTTCACTATGCCAAGATAACAGGCGGTGGTGGCTTTACTTCGTCATCTCCGTTCTTGACAATTATGATTACAAACGAGCAAAGCTCACTTTCAACATGGTGCACATGGATGGAAAAGCGAATTCAAAAAACTGAGTTTGGATACCATAATGGCCCTGTGCTATCGCACGAGACGTTTGTCGTTATCATAGTGTCAATTGGTGAATACAATATGCCAGAAGCATTCATCGCTGCACCAACGTCCCCAGTGATGGGATGTGCTCGTTTTACACCAATGAACATTACCAATAATTTTAATGAAACTCCAATCAAAGAATTTTCGACCGCGTTAATTCCTATAACTGATAAAGTAGTAACATGGACAGTTTCTACACGCGGTGTGTTTGAGACATTCTCTGAGCTGGAGATTAACCAGCTAATGTATTGTAAGACCGGAAGTTACAAACAAATTCAAGTCAAGAATGAGCAAGACGTCTATTATTTCCGTCTCGTGTCACTTCTTCAAACTTTCATG
>RBVU03000130.1:0-18000 GCA_004115045.4 Sinella curviseta
GTTAGGCGCGAAAGTGTGGTTCGCTGACCGCGAAAATGGCGCCAGCGGTGCTATGTGGTACATTATAAGAATTATTTATTTGCACGGGTAATAATTATTATTAGAGAAAAACATTACTGTATGGAAACGATTAAATTGAAGCGGAATATCACGACAGACGCAAAGGCGAATCATATGATAATCATAAAAAAGATCAAGTATGAGCTTGACCACAAATACATTTTATCGCCTTTCGACAAAACAAAAATTCTGAAACTGTATTCTCTCCCTTTTATCCAACTGCCCAGAATAGTTTTGCAAGATTACAACCGTTTCTACTACTAATTTGTTATCTTTTCTTAACTTTTCTAAACAAATTTGAATGTTTTTGCAATTAATCCTTCGCGGCCTTAATTATAATGTACCTGCTTTGCTAGCAACTACACTGGCGATGAAAATGCAGATTGTGTCGTTCATACATATAAAGTTAGTTTATGTCGGAAAATATTACTTTTGCTTCAGAGATTCCACCATCACTTGAGGACTGTTGTAATGTTATCCTTTAATGCTGCTCATGATTATGACATAGGCTCGGCATCGGGATTTCTCATCAACGGGATGCATCAGGTGAAGAATATCCAGAATTCTTGGGAGTCTGCACTGTATGTTGCGGCATCCAGCATCATCGTTTGGGATGACTTCATCGTCAGTGTTAAAAACTTTAAGTCTAATTGGTGAACAATACTCTCGAAACTGGTTAACTAATCATAGACCTACAACAAGTTATAAAACCTGTTTTTAATAACACAGTGATGAAGAATCTGTGTACTTGTTGTCCATATTGAGTACCATATAACAACATGTTTAGCTCAAAAATATTTCCGAATATCCAAGAATTCAGTCGGTGATGATAATGGTCGGTGTCGTCGTAAAAACATAACATGGGCATTCCCCCCAGATTGCCGATTTCGAACGTCGTAATTTAATTGCGCACTTATTATTTGATGTGTTCAACTGATAACGACATATGGCTTTTAAACGCTATAACAATCCAGGTCAACGTTTTGTGACCAATATAGTTAAGTACTCGAAAAGCTCAACATAGTCATTTATTGAAACGTGTCGGTTTTCAACTTATAACAATGACTCCTAAATCCGCACCCAAAAATTAACCAACCTTCATTACTCATATAATGCACATAGATTTATAATAAAAGCAATTGCAAATATTTTAGGGGACCAATTCACATGTCCAGATGAACCAGACAATTGGGCCTGCTGGGCTGACAGATCGGATCGGGATTACAGTTGTGACGGTATGTATGAACAACCCATTGAATTATGGCGCAAATAAATTTGAAATAATTTGCATTAAGAGCTAATAAAAAATTAGTGGAGCATATCCTTATATATCTCTGCAGATAGAGGTTGGACAAGATGCTGGCAGATCCTGCGGCGAGTGTGGCCTAAAATGGACTGCCATTGTTGTTCAACATGACGGATAACGATATAATTTTGTATAATACAACGTCAATAGTTGGACGTTACACTTCGGATAAAAAGTGTGAATTTAAGACATGGTTATGAATCACTAATACATTCGACCTTTTGACGTCCTTGAATAACGTTGGACCACACAAATATTGGACGGAACTTGTGCACATATAGAAATGGATAACGTGACAATTACTTCCAAATGCCACAGTATACCAGTAAACATTTACAATGCTACAAAAATTATACCGACAAACACAAATATAAAATACTCATTACTTTATTGATGCTCCGGTTTTATTGCGATGAAGAGTGGTGTTTTTCGAGTATACATTTTTATTGCTCTGATCATCAATTTATGTACCACAATGATCAGTGAACTCGATTTTAGAGACATAATAAGTAATATGCTTGCATATGAATGCACGCGCTAACAAATGCATAAAGGTGTAGTAAATCTTTTAGTGTTCCATAAAATTGTTCATTTTATTTCCACTGCATTTGTAATAAATGTTCATTACTAAATCGATGTGCTTGACGGATGATATTTCAAAAAGCCTCGGCATACTTGACAGTTCTGCATCACTCGTAACAGCCCACATCCACTTAAATGTGATTTACAAAAATAATGGTAACGTTCCAAAGATTTGAGTAGATTGACCAACCAAAAAATTGTGTTCTATGCCCATTTATGTTTTTACGTTAATCGAATAATAGTTACTAGATGCACTTCATTTTTTAGTACCGGTCAATGCTACTCTAAACTTCAATGTGACTTTCGTATAACATTTATTTGAACTTTATGTCGTTGCATCATATTCCTGATTACTGGCCAACTTGAACAGGTTGAACGATTGGCACGGCACGAATACTGTGAAGGTCTAATACGAAACAAGAATTCATATCCCGATATCCGTCAATGTGAAGATGAAGCAAAACGGAGTTATTGTCCAATAAAGCATGCTGGATCGTCAAGTATATAATTGCAACATGTAGCAGTAAAGAAATGAACAAAATCTATTTACGGGAATTTCGTGGGCTTAGTTTGTATGTTTATTATATCTGATAATATCATGTCTATAAATGGTTTACTATATTTAACACTACTTTTTTTTACTACATAACTAACTTTGAGGATAAAGAATCTAATATATTTGTAATTATTCTGATTGATTGAATGAAATGAATTTGGTTTATCTGGTTTGGAATTATTGTCCATTTCTCTATCCTGGCACACTACTCCATTTGTGCATGAAACTACAAATCAAAGCACATTTATTTGGAACCTTGTTAGAATACAGGCAGCACAATTTTCATTTCGGATTTTAAGTTCTATTGTTTCTCAATCGTCATCCTTGGTATTATTGAAATCAGAGTGAAAAACGGGATTAATGAAATTTACAAGAGAAAATGAAACTAGTTGTTGAATGCAAATAATGTTGGCACGCTTGCTCGACAACGAGGACCTAACGACTATATGGACGCGATTGTCACACTACTGATTTTCTAGTATGTAGTAGCGGGGTGTTAGAGCAATCGGATGATATGCTCGATTATAATCATACATTTTTTGACACTTAATATTGCGAAATCAAATAGTATTCGGAGGGTTTGAAAGGTTCAGTGCATAGCCTGATAGTTAGGCTGCAGGCTACTTTTTTTGAAATTTACTCACAGGTCCTCGGAGAAATTTGCGTTTTCATCAGAAGTGTAATCCTCTGACATCATCAATGTTCAGAGGTGGGAAAGCAGGGTCGTAATTAAATTTAACATGAAATTTAATTAAATGGGGTTGCTAATCTCTCCCAGAAACTGTGATTCATAAATTCTTGGGAACTATGAAACCACAGTTGTTGAAAAATCAGTTGAAAATAGCAGCTTCTCATGTCGGGCTGATAACGATAAAACGCTGGTCGGGTTGGTACCGACCATTATGTAAAAGGACATGTCTTTTGCGACAAGCATTGTATTTTTATGTAAATTGGTATTATTGTATTTAAGCTTTCATCGGTAACCATAATTATTCGGCATCGGCATGGCTATCCTATAACAAATTTATAAATTTTGTTGGAACATCGAAACGGAAGTGTTTGCAACTGTGAATGAAAACAATTTAAGTGATAATCCTGGGCTTTTTAAAATTATTTGCTCAATTTTAGGGTTGAGAGCTTCCGTACCGCACAAAATCAGAATGAACCATCTTCAATCTGTATTTAATAATAACAATGAAACCTTGCCGCAATTTCAGAACGGCGGTAAACTATACAAAAGTATAAATATGTTTTATAATTTATTGTCAACTTTAACGCTGTTAATGCAGTCTCTTGACACACATCGAGTCGCTAGTAATACCAGGTCCGAAACATTCTCTACAGCCCCAAATTTCTTTTTCGGTCCCTTCGAATGCTTTTGAAATTGTTGAAGTTATTGTTTATCCCGCTATTGTCAGTTTGGAAATCCTTGTTGGCGTACGACGTTATTTTGTCCGTAACATCATTCTCAAAGGACTCACATTGGCAACAAACTTCAATATCGACCTTATTGTTACTTTTAGTTTTTACAAACATTGCTGACGTTGCATCATGTAATGTCTCGCTACGATGAAAACCGTATCATCTTTACTACGCCGCAGAGTATAGAAGAATTCAAAAGCTAAACATAAATACTTGAGGCAGAACAAAGCAAAACACATGCCTTTGTACGCGTGAAACATGACCGTAAATAATATTTTAGGTGTAACGAGAGAGTGAACAGAAATTTGAGAAGTTAACGGAAACGTGGGGACTGACAAATATTTCGTTAATAATTAAATCATTTTTTTGCGAGAATGTGCACGCGGAACTATATAATACATTTTATATACTGAGCAGACAAAAACAAATTTGTAGAGCTATTTCTCTACTTAATTCAAGTGTGTCCATAAGGCTCAACGAACAGACATGAAAACACATTTTAACTTCTAGGCGGAAGGTTTCAACACCATTCGGAGAAGGTCGGCGACCACTGGAATTGGAATACATACATGGGTTCGTTCGTCACGTGTTCCCATATATTGTTCACGTTTCAGTTACAGCAATAATTTTCCGGAGAGAGAAAGTAAAAATAAAATTCGATTGCGCCATTTTATTTATTACAACCCACCTAAGAAAAATGGAGGTAAAATTCCAAAATGAATGGAAGTGGTTTTCCGAAAATGAAAATAATTGCAGTCATGTATTCGATGTTATATAAAAAGTGGTTATTGACAAATTAAATTACATTATGTAAAATGATGAGCATGGGTACTTTCATTTCATTGTATTTTCAACTTCGGAACGCTTTTGAAATAAAAACGGAGTCATGACTTGCCACAATCAAAGGAAATACAATGTGATGCATTAAGCGGCGGGCAAAATCTATGCTTTCTCAGACTGTAATATATGTTCAATTATGTATAAGTGGCAGCATAGCCTGTCAACTTTTTACTGAAAACCAGCCATTTATGCACTTTTGTTTTTTGTAGCTAGTAAAGTGGGACGACCATAAATATTCGTTGATCTGCTGTCTTTCCGAAATTCGCGATAAACATTAATTAAAACGGTTTGACGTATAAGTTCTTCCTGTGAGAAAAAACATTTCTCCCCAAGTGAACCTGTACATAGGGATCCCACGATTTAAATAAACAAACAATACGCCCATTGCTTCAATGAATTTAATTATGATATGTAGTATATGCACACATTTATTGGGACTAAATACAATTACAACTTTATTTTAAACTTACTCTGAGTTCAAATGGTGTCGGGGCGGCAGGAAAAAACCGTTCAAATGTTTATCAAGCTAACAACGCCAACTACCTAACGACAACTCTTACCGCAAAGAACCTGCAGCTATGTTTAAAACTGTTTAAGTGAGATCTGCAATAATCGGCGTCCTAGTTCTTGTGAAAGGTCATTGAGGAAATAAGATGGCTTCCCACCTTTACTGCAAATATTCGGTTGGTTTCCTCAGGATTACTACATTATTTTGAACAATATGCTACTCACTATGCAACCCATATCAAGCAACCCATATATCTGAAATGCAGCTTTTAAAAACAAAAGTGCAATCATGTAAACTAGATGATCAGTCTCTTAACTCAACATCCAATCGAGCATCATGTAAACCATTAGTTGAAATGTTCAACTCTACTGAAAGACTCTTCGATGATGATTGTGTTAATTTTTTTTGAATTTCACATCTGTAAGCAGTGGATGAATTTAATTCAATGTTTGAATCAGTGGAGAATGAAAACTTGTGTAAATCCAGAAAATATTTATTTTTGACGGTTGCATTTCATAGTATCAGGCCATTAAAGAGATTTTCAGTCGCAGGGGGTAATTTCTTGCATTTGATTCAATTTTGGAGCGAAATTTGAGAGAGTGAGTTCCCTTAACCGTTAAAAGTGCTCATTCATATGTACAACGGACGACACAAACGAATCACCGAAAGCGGGTTGGTAATTTAGAATATTTAATCCAAATGATACATAATTTTATTGCAAAATTCATTAGAATTATTATTCCGCACAGCCGAACTAGCAGATTAGCTGAAAAATGCAAAGCCACCTTTTATGGTCAGTTCAAAATGCCATATGTTTTCTAACGTTATACATTATTTGTGTTTACATTTTGATCATTTGTCTTGAAACAATGCACGAGCTGAGCATATGCACTGCAGATATTGTTCTCGGTGATTGTCTCATTATCTTTTTCTGTACATATAAGTAAATACATTACGCAGATAATAGGGCCAGCACGACTCGGAAAATTATATCCCAATGTATGTGTGATTGCGACTATTGATTTTACCAGCCGCATCTACTCACTCCATTTCGTAGCCTGTGATAACCAATTGTAAATGCTTATCAAGGACGTGCTCCAGAATATCGGCTTTGAGTGCATCCCGATCAAAGTGTAGACCCTTTAGCTGTAAGTAAAAAAAAACTTGAGGCATATAAAAAGCTTAGTGCCGAATGATCATCTCACTGATGCATTTACAAAACATGTGTAGAAGTGTAATCAATACGACATTATTACGTACCATGCCTAGCTGAGAAAGGACACACCTTGCGAAACACTGAACACAGGAATCAAAGAGTGAGCAATAACAAGTAAATAATGAACCAATTAGTTAAGTATCTAGTTTCGCAATTAACAATTTCAATACCTTGTTTTTCGCGTTTTCAACATAACCTTCCGCTGAGTGTGGCATGTCCTCCTCACTCACTTAGTTTAATTAGCATAGCATTGAAGGCAAGGGAGAAATTAATTGGATGGTACAAAGTGTCGGCTCGAAAGTCTATGACGAAATTTTCTGGTACAAATGTTCAGAACACCGTGTAACCAAATAATTACAATAGCTTCAAGAGGACATTCGCCAACGGAATGACGGCGTGTAGGATCAGTACTTTATATCACATATTTGCTTTATTTTCCCAAGTCATGGGTGATCAAGCTGGTGACCCATAACCTCTTGTAAGTAAGGAAGAAGCGAAGCTAAATACTCCAAGAGAAAACAGAAAGCAGTTAAAGTCAATCCAACTGCTTGTATAACAAATGTTTTAGAAATGTTTTCAGGGTACCCGCGTCCAGCTGTAACCGTTCAACTTACATAGTTGCAAACATCTTATTTTTATCAACTTGATTCTATAAGTAGCAATGTAGTACCGAAAACGATATCAGTTACAGAATTGCGAACGGAATAAAAAGAAAATTCATTAAACACACGTTAGGTAGTACAAATATTAATTTCGAAGTATCCTGTTGCATAAAAGTTTGCACAAAATTGTTCAATTGAACAAAGTCCTGCTCAAACGTACCAGGTGTGATGATTGCAATCATTTTCCATTATAGTTAAACATTACATTACGATATTACATTACTACATGGTGACACTAATAAAACTTAGCATATTTTAGCGAAAAATCCTGCATCGTGCTTGCTGGCAACATATAGGACAATAGCAGGCATTTCAAGAATACATCTTAGGACTGTACCTTTCTGTGAATTAAGATCAGACAAAGAACGTTGTCGCATCAGTCGACGTGAAGCAGAACCAACGTTGTAACGTTGCATCCTTTTGCTCCCATTATTAAAATCAACGGCGGAAAAATCGGTGCATGAGGCAGATCTGCATTAGTCTTAGTATGTGTATCAATTTACATGCAATGTCTTTTCGTAAACTACCTCGTGTTTTACCCATTTTGTTTTGCCTAATCAAATTTGTCCACCTCCTTATCAGAACACTCTTGTTATAAATTTGATAGCGCGGACATGGTTTCCACTTTGGAAGCATATGTTGCGCCTCCATAGAAAACAGTATACATCCGAAACTAAGCGCGACACACATGCTTATAAGAATTGGAGCAAACCGTTGTAAATCAATCTGATCCATTGTAAATAAAAGTTGAAATGAATCAATCACTTTATAATGAATCTTGGTTAAGCGTTGGTCTTCCTGTCGACTCCAGAGGTCCCATCGTTCCGTTAGACCACTCTGACATATCCGTGCAAAGGAGGTTAGAATCCAATCCCTATTTACAGCGTACGCTTCGAAATAGGTATTATCCCTGTCGAGCATTTCCGGTAGCTTAAAGCAATCTACCTGATGTTTGCTATCGGCCATTTTTATTACTCTCGCAATGTCCAGATTGACATACTTCTTATCATTCCATTCTAGATAGGGTCCAAGCTTAAAATTCTGAATAAAATAGTTGTTTATTTCGTGGCAATGGAAACTTGTATTTAGCAATTGAAGTAATCCTTTATGTTTGAAGTCTCGAGAAAAATATTCTGTTGGAGGGTTACACGTACCGTCCTTGGATTTCTTGTAACTTATCTGGTAACCAGCAAGAAGAGATGATTCCAGTGATTCAAAGGGAATATTTGCCTCCGGAACAGATAGGATGCTAGTAATTCCATTTCCATAGAAATTTGTCCAAAATAGTCCTAAAATTTCAATCAGGAGAAATACTAGAAATCGCCTGCTCTTGTACGAAGAAAAGTAACCGACAAAGATCCCAATCAAATCAAGAACACTTCCTAAGAAAGTCTCATGTGTTCTAAATGTAGTGTTCCGTTCAATTATAAAAGCCACAATAATTATTGCAAACAATGTCAACCAGTTACTCCACGAAAATGGTTCAATCCAAACCCCTGCATCCAGACGAGAGTGTTGTTGAAAATGTTACAAGAGAATAGAATATGCTCATAATAGTTTGAATAGTAAAGCCCCGTTTTCCAATCCAAGAACTGAAACACAGTTTGACCATAGTCCGGCCGAACGATTTCGGGATTGAGATATTGACCAGTGTTTGAATCGTCGAACTGAAGCCATCTTGATGTAGGGCTAATGGTAATGTTGTGAATTCTCCTGATTTCAATTACGGACAATAGCTTAAAACTTGCGTGGCAGCTTCTGGGCACTTTTGCAAATCTTAGTGATTGGCGGAAGCATTTCAAGCGTGTGGTGGAATTATATGCATTCGGGTATAACGAGTCAGCCGCAAAGAAAACCTTAATTTTTCTTCTATTTCCTGACCAAAATGTTGTTTTATGAAATTCATGTGGATTCAAAATTTTGTGTTGTGTTCCGTCGTGGAACGGTAAACTTATGCTGTTGCAGTATCCATTACAAATTATGCTGTAATGAATGGTGGAGTGCATATCTGGTGGTATGTTCAGTACTATCTTCAATGCCGGGACATTTAAATCTTCTGTGGTGAAATGAATCACGTGATCCAGTATCGCTTCTGTTTCTGTTGCGAGAAATATGAATGCTGAACGCGTTTTCATTGACATTCGAGTAAACATTTCAAGTATTTTATTGTTACTCTGAGGAGACAAAAGTTGCGACAAAACTATGACGAAAGATTGAGTGTACCTTGTTGGAAACAAGGTAGTTTGAACACCGGAATAGGTTTCAAAAACCATTGATACTACATGTTGGCTCCTTTCTTCACAACCAAGTACTGGTGGACACATAATTACTTCATGATTTGTATAAGTATTTGAATGCGCGTTCAGTAGTGTGTCAAGAAATGAATTGAATTGTTTAGATTTGCACAAGTTCCACAAGTTCAGTTTCACCACCGTGTGCCGAGATTATAGAGACGATGTGCAAACAGAAAAAACGTGATTGACTAAAGTTATCCGCAAACATGTTGGAAGACATGTAACACTGGAAGGTGGTAAAATATATTTTGACAGATACACAGGTGGCTTATATTTTCACTTCAACGGTAAGCAATCAAATAACACAAGTGCATGCACTGACGAGGGAATATTGGAGGCTGCACATAAGCAATTCCTTTCTCCGTTTGACACAGAATGTGTCCTATCAAGATAACTTTCCATGCCCAGCCTCAAGATGCAATGGCCTATTGTTTCGGAATAAATCGAAAAAACATATTTTTTGTCTGACATTTTCTGCCGCCGTTTATGCAAATTAACATGGTGAAATGAACGTGAGGTAAGGTCCCTACCTTACCAACTTTTTCAAAATAATAACCTTGGCGACGTAAAGAAAAAGCGATTACTACTCACTGTGGTCATTATCGTATGGCAGTTGCCAAATATCTAGCCGCAGTGTTAATAACCAGAGTCAAAGTCAACAATGAAAACTTCCAAAGCAACAATGGAAACTTCCAAAGCAACAATGGAAACTTCCAAAGCAACAATGGAAACTTCCAAAGCAACAATGGAAACTACCAAAGCAACAATGGAAACTTCCAAAGCAAGAATGGAAACTTCCAAAGCAAGAATGGAAATTTCCAAAGCAAGAATGGAAACTTCCAAATCAATAATGGAAACCTTCTAGTCAACAATGGAAACTTTCTAATCAGCAATGGAAACTTTCTATTCAACAATGGAAACTTTCTATTCAACAATGGAAACTTTCTATTCAACAATGGAAACTTCCAAAGCAACAATGGAAACTTTCTATTCAACAATGGAAACTTCCAAAGCAACAATGGAAACTGCCAAAGCAACAATGGAAACTTCCAAAGCAACAATGGAAACTTCCAAAGCAACAATGGACACTTTCTATTCAACAATGGAAACTTTCTATTCAACAATGGAAACTTTCTATTCAACAATGGAAACTTTCTATTCAACAATAGAAACTTTCTATTCAACAATGGAAACTTTCTATTCAACAATGGAAACTTTCTATTCAACAATGGAAACTTTCTATTCAACAATGGAAACTTTCTATTTAGCAATACAAACTTTCTATTTAACAATACAAACTTTCTATTTAACAATGGAAACTTTCTATTCAACAATGGAAACTACCAAAGCAACAATGGAAACTTTCTATTCAACAATGGAAACTTTCTATTTAACAATACAAACTTTCTATTTAACAATACAAACTTTCTATTCAACAATGGAAACTTTCTATTCAACAATGGAAACTTTCTATTCAACAATGGAAACTTTCTATTCAACAATGGAAACTTTCTATTCAACAATGGAAACTTTCTATTCAACAATGGAAACTTTCTATTCAACAATGGAAACTTTCTATTCAACAATGGAAACTTTCTATTCAACAATGGAAACTTTCTATTCAACAATGGAAACTTTCTATTCAACAATGGAAACTTTCTATCCAACAATGGAAACTTTCTATTCAACAATGGAAACTTTCTATTCAACAATGGAAACTTTCTATTCAACAATGGAAACTTTCTATTCAACAATGGAAACTTTCTATTCAACAATGGAAACTTTCTATTCAACAATGGAAACTTTCTATTCAACAATGGAAACTTTCTATTCAACAATGGAAACTTTCTATTCAACAATGGAAACTTTCTATTCAACAATGGAAACTTTCTATTCAACAATGGAAACTTTCTATTCAACAATGGAAACTTTCTATTCAACAATGGAAACTTTCTATTCAACAATGGAAACTTTCTATTTAGCAATACAAACTTTCTATTTAACAATACAAACTTTCTATTTAACAATGGAAACTTTCTATTCAACAATGGAAACTTTCTATTTAGCAATACAAACTTTCTATTTAACAATACAAACTTTCTATTTAACAATACAAACTTTCTATTCAACAATGGAAACTTTCTATTCAACAATGGAAACTTTCTATTCAACAATGGAAACTTTCTATTCAACAATGGAAACTTTCTATTCAACAATGGAAACTTTCTATTTAACAATACAAACTTTCTATTTAACAATACAAACTTTCTATTCAACAATGGAAACTTTCTATTCAACAATGGAAACTTTCTATTCAACAATGGAAACTTTTTATTCAACAATTTAAACCAACAACGTGCAATTATAATGCAATGTCCCTTGTTAGATGCTGTAACTTAATTTGAAAGTTAAAGTATACTAATTCAATACAAAGCAAAAAATAATATTTGTACATTGATTGTTAAAAAACTCCTGACAATAAAATGAAATTCAAATTTGAAAAAGTAAATAGCAACTGATAACGCTTATGGTGAATAGTTGTTTCTGGTACGTAGTAACAAATGGTAAATTGGAATCAAAGCAAAGGCGTAGTCTAGAACAACATTTATAACCTGCTTCACCCCGACCATGATCTACTCCAAAGTAAGCAGTATACAGTAACCTACAGTAACCAATGTGTGCTACAAAGCGGTTTCTCGTAATTTCAGTTCCAATTTGCAGCATTTCTTTTGGAGAAATTATGTAAATGATATTCCGAATATTCAAGGGTGTTGTAAGTTTAAATGTGACGGATCAGAATTATAACCAAAAAGCTTGAACGCTTGGTTATATTTGGGCACTAAAGAAAAATATATGCTAAGCTAACCAGTAACCAATACATTCAAACAAGAATTTGGTTTACTGAAATACTCATATGTCAATTACAAACCGGATTGCTCAACATTTAGAGATATATTTTCCAACTTGAAACAGAACTGACGTACATGCCATTCGTATGTAAAATTTTTGAGAAGAGATTTTTTACTTAAGCAGCAATAACAAACAGTCGACGTATTTGGAGATGACTTATATATTTTTGAAGGAATCAGCTGGCAGATACAACTGAAATGAAAGTCAAGTGCAGAAAACTGTCGAAACCTCAAATCAATTTGAGAAAACATTTTGCGTATATTGTTTATTAAAACCTGATTTCAATGGTTACGTCCATGATCCTTCTAACAAATGAGTATTAATAAGGCTCACATGTTTTATTAAGGGTGTATGGGTCAATCTAGAATTTGCAGATGGTAAATATTTATGCAATTTTTCTCACGGGTAGTCAAACTAATTGTGGTTTTTTTGGTCATCCTTCAAAATTTACTATATTACTATTGTATACAATATATATTCTCTGCTGTGTTCAAAATACAGTATTTAAGACAAACAAGATAAAACAAACAAAATATCATCAAAACAAAATGAGAAATTGTATGGAATATGGAGCTTCAATTGTTGAATAGGTTTCCTTTCTAGAATACAACGTTTCCATTGCTCAATAGAAAGTTTCCATTGTTGAATAGAAAGTTTCCATTGTTGAATAGAAAGTTTCCATTGTTGAATAAAAAGTTTCCATTGTTGAATAGAAAGTTTCCATTGTTGAATAGAAAGTTTCCATTGTTGAATAGAAAGTTTCCATTGTTGAATAGAAAGTTTCCATTGTTGAATAGAAAGTTTCCATTGTTGAATAGAAAGTTTCCATTGTTGAATAGAAAGTTTCCATTGTTGAATAGAAAGTTTCCATTGTTGAATAGAAAGTTTCCATTGTTGAATAGAAAGTTTCCATTGTTGAATAGAAAGTTTCCATTGTTGAATATAAAGTTTCCATTGTTGAATAGAAAGTTTCCATTGTTGATTAGAAAGTTTCCATTGTTGACTAGAAGGTTTCCATTATTGCTTTGGAAGTTTCCATTGTTGAATAGAAAGTTTCCATTGTTGCTTTGGAAGTTTCCATTGTTGCTTTGGAAGTTTCCATTGTTGCTTTGGAAGTTTCCATTGTTGCTTTGGAAGTTTCCATTGTTGAATAGAAAGTTTCCATTGTTGCTTTGGAAGTTTCCATTGTTGCTTTGGAAGTTTCCATTGTTGCTTTGGAAGTTTCCATTGTTGCTTTGGAAGTTTCCATTGTTGCTTTGGAAGTTTCCATTGTTGCTTTGGAAGTTTCCATTGTTGCTTTGGAAGTTTCCATTGTTGCTTTGGAAGTTTCCATTGTTGCTTTGGAAGTTTCCATTGTTGCTTTGGCAGTTTCCATTGTTGCTTTGGAAGTTTCCATTGTTGCTTTGTTAGTTTCCATTGTTGCTTTGGAAGTTTCCATTGTTGCTTTGGAAGTTTCCATTGTTGCTTTGGAAGTTTCCATTGTTGCTTTGGAAGTTTCCATTGTTGCTTTGGAAGTTTCCATTGTTGACTTTGACTCTGGTTATTAACATTGCGGCTAGATATTTGGCAACTGCCATACGATAATGACCACAGTGAGTAGTAATCGCTTTTTCTTTACGTCGCCAAGGTTATTATTTTGAAAAAGTTGGTAAGGTAGGGACCTTACCTCACGTTCATTTCACCATGTTAATTTGCATAAACGGCGGCAGAAAATGTCAGACAAAAAATATGTTTTTTCGATTTATTCCGAAACAATAGGCCATTGCATCTTGAGGCTGGGTATGGAAAGTTATCTTGATAGGACACATTCTGTGTCAAATGGAGAAAGGAATTGCTAATGTGCAGCCTCCAATATTCCCTCGTGAGTGCTTCATAAGGATTGGGCATTGCTAGTAACCGTCTAGGTAGCTGACACGTGCCGGAAGTGGAAAATCGATTTTCAATATTATTATATGATTTTCTCGTTGTCTGGACTAAAATCGTGATACTGAGTTAACTACCGATAATCAATCTAGATATGTAAGTAAGGAATGTTTAAACTAATATACTGGACGAAACTGATTACACTGGTTAACTCAAATGGTCGTTATGACCGTATCGTTGATCGTAATAAGTAATTAATAATTTCAGTGCAGTGGTAATTTTCGTATTAAGTACGAAGTAGAATTATCGATACTCACAATCGGTCGATGCAAAAATTGGCATCTTAATAACCTAAATCGATTCACATACATTATTAGAAGGTTGTCTATAATTGGTTGTCTAATACATATGATCTCGTTGGAAGCGTGCCAATAATCCTCATGAGTCGATGAAACCGTGTTCACTACAATAACTTTATTAATCGTAATCAATTCGAGAGAATCAAATTTGTTTTAGTATTGCAATCAGAAACATAGTCGCGAAAGTAAAGTAAGAACACCGGCCTCTTGTACAGACAGCATTTCATATTAGCGACGCCAAGCCTAAACATTTCTTTTGGTCTTTGTTTTCAGACCAACTGTGTAATTCATAAATATTTTCTACGGGGGATTTAGCAAAGAGCAACATTTTTTGGGTGTAGGCCACGATTTACACGAGGATGCTAATATTTGGTGATATGTGAATAGGGTCTACTGAGAAACTACCTCATGCACAGATTCAGTGCCCAATCTGCATCAAACGTGTGTCCAGGTGTGATTTTACAAATTATCGTGCTTTCTTTCAATGGGCCTTAATATCTTTTAAACGGCTAAAGATAAATTCATGAAATTTTTTGTGGTGAATAACAAGTGTATAGTCAATTATAGTGTATATCGTGGTCTACGCCCAAAAACTGTTGCTCAAAGCGAATTTTATAACGAAAAAATTATCTAGAAAAGCCGTAAAACCTGAATAAATAACTACCGGAAACTTATTGTGTGATATTGAGACATTTGACAGTCACTAGGGAACTATTTCAAGTGAAGTCTGACAAGGGAAGGTTGTGTGGTGTAGAGAGCGCAGAGAGGAACCAGGATATGCACCAGAATTAGTTTTTTCTGCTGATTTTAATGGTATGTTTACTTTTTTGCACAAATGAAATTTGGAGTTTTTACGGGCATTTTATCCTTTACCTTCTACAAATGACTCCGTACGATGAACATGGGGTTAACAACAATAACTAGGGTGTTCACTATTTCCAACAATAATCGGCCAAAGTGTCCTTCCTTAAATACATTATTTAATTTTGATGATATGAGCATTATTAATGTGCCGCTGTTACGTAATGATTAACAAAAAATTTCCTGAAATTAAACTCGCAGTACCGTATGCTTGGTAATTATTCCCGCGATATTCCCATTTACTATTGGCGTGGTATTTTATATTATCACATGAATTTAATTTATTAAATAATCATTTCAGTCTTTAGTATACTTTATGGTATTTTTTCATGCCATCCACTTCCTAAACGTGGATATGCTTGAACGCGCCATCTGCACATTTTGACATTTCCGTCCATCTAGATCATTCAAACTCTAGTAACATTAGCTCCTGCAAACTGCTAAGTGCTAGGGGATATTTCGTTAATTTGTTTGTATTAGCTGTACGTTAAATATCTTCCTGTCAGAATAATTAACGAATACAATAGGCGCAATTTTATAGATAATTTTTGGACAAAATGAACACCCTGGAACTCTGAGATTAGTACATGTTCCGCTTACAGACTCATTTGTGGAAGGTAAAGGATAAAATACCCATAAAATCTACAAATTTCATTTGTGCAAAAAAGTAAATATACCGTTAGAATCAGCAGAAAAAACTGATTCTGGGGCATATCCTGGTTCCTCTCTGCGCTCTCTACACCATACAACCTTCCCTTGTGAGTGTTGATGACTGAGATATGATTTTATATCAAATCTGGTACGCTGATTACGAATTCGCGATTAGTTTTTTGTTAAACTTACAAGCGAACGCTGGGAGGTGTTTTTTGCAATTTTTTATCTCTCTTAACATGGGTCAAATGGTATATGTTTATACTATAAAGAGGCCGTAGATTTTGAATCTGACGTTCATTCTTGTATGCGATCAATTATATGCTCAGAATCCACGTGTTACGGCTTAAATAAAAGAGGTGGATCAAATTTGACTTCAAAGTATTCTGCCCTATAAATTATGTATAAATCAGTGCTTTTCGACAAACTGCTGGTAAGTTTTGAAAACACATGTATTTAAATGGCCAGCATTAAATTTTGATTTTTACAAAAGACGAACATCAGAATCGTGATCAGTGTAGTCGATTTAGTATAAAAACATGTTTTTCATTTGAGTAGGTATTTACAAAACCGGAAGGTCATATCTGAGCATGATAGAAACAATTCGCCTTCCGCACAGCAAGGAAGTATTCATATGTGGAAACTCGTAGGTCACTTGGTTTGACCTCTGACCCGTCATTGACGGGACAGTGGGTCAATATGTCTGAAAAAGTGGTCACGGCAGATCCGCTCTACAGTACACATTACTGGAGATAGCGGCCCAAACTTCCCTGCATTGGAATTAGCATGAAAATTCTAAGTAGTACTTCTCTTCGTTTTTCAAATTTTGTCATTTTTCTTAGAAAAAATCGATTTGAAATATACGAAATTATTCCTTGGAGTTATAGTTCTTAAATGTTTGAATATAAATATTTTAAGGTTCATATGTTCGAGTTCTGGCTTTCGTATGCTACAAATATATTCATTATTATTAGGAATCATGAGCAGGTATTCGCATGACCGGAAGGTCATATCTGAGCGGGGTGTATCGCTAAGCCACACTTTCAAAAAGCCACACTTTCAATAAGCCACACTTCAAAAAGCCGCACTGCAAAAACCACACTACTATAAATGTTGGATATTGAAATTAGAACTGCATGATTTGAGTTAGGTTAGGTTGGGATAGGTTCGGTTAGGTTCGGTTAGGCTAGGTTAGGTCAAAAAACTTGAAGAACATTCTTCTATATAGATTTTTTGTGTGGCTTTTTGAAGTGTGGCTTTTTGAAGTGACTTATTGAAAGTGTGGCTTAGCGAATCGCTAATAGCGATAGCAACCATTCAATTCAACCTTGAAATGACCATACCTAGTCAGGCAAACCCAACACATGCATAGCTTCCAATAAAGCTCTCAGTAGACAATATTTCTGTTGACCGGCCTCAACGCATGCACTGTCACGCAATTTAAATACAATTAATTACACTTAATTTGCTACGGAAGATTTAAACAGGGTTAGTGTACGCCTCGTGAAGGCTCATTCGAATACCAATTTTCAAAGTTAAGGCTTACCCAAGTATTTATTCTTTGGATCTTTCTGGAAGACTAAAGCAGACACTGCACGAATAAATTTTCAATCGTGAAAGCATCGATAATCGTAACATGCTATTGGGTGTGAAAACTGAGACTAAAAGGCAGACAACTTTTTATTTTATTATAAATGCAATACCATGATTTGGTATCAATTTCGTATATGTGGCATGAAACAATTTGACAATTAATTAATGTGATTCAGACAATAGATAAGACACAAAAGTACATACACTATTACTCAAGTGTCCCTATAATCTGCAAATACAACTTTATGTCTCAAACGTGCATTTCCCAGTAAAAGCACAACTTTCCGTAAATATACAAGTTGTTTCGAAAAACACTC
>RBVU03000131.1:0-17890 GCA_004115045.4 Sinella curviseta
AAAATATAGTGGGCACAAAGCGCTGTCTGAAAGATGGCATGGACTTTGAAAATGCTTTTTAGTAGCGACATGCTTAAATATGAAGTTTTTGCAGATGTGGAACAATATTTAACCTCGACAAACTCATTTAAACTACGCGAATGGTTGGAAAAATACACGGTTATATTTCGTATGCGATCTGAATGGAGGAGTTATTTAACCCGGAAATATAGAGTGTTTTTGGTAACTTTAGCACTTATACGTAACCTTTGTCAAGATTGTTTCGCCCTTGTTGGGAGGATATCAATTTTGAATGAAGTATTTATTTATTTTACCTTCTGTTTAAATTGGCGACCTTTTGTTCCTTCGGCAAATAATATGCGTGGAAAAAGCGTGGAATGTTGATATATTTTTGTATTGAATCACTTTGATATTTAAAATGAGGAAGTATTTTATGAACATTGAAGATTATATGCATGTTGATTTGCTTATGTCGCCAGTAATTGGCCAGATAAACAACTACTACGTTTTGCAAAGGACGAGTAAACGAAGGACGAGTTAAATAATATTATATTATGCCACGTTCCTAAATATGGTCGTGAACGATTACTACTTTGTCCAATAAATAATATCAAGAAGTTAAATTTACGGATTTATGCAAAGTAGCCGCGAGTCGGTAATCCTATTATAAGACACTGTCATAAAACATTCCGCTGGTGTCAGAAGTATACTGTTGGCAGTATTTACGGACGAAGCATTCAATATAATTCTTATAGACTTCTAGCTGTGACGTCACAGCATACAATACATCGAATGGAGCAATTTCTCGGAAATTTAAACATATATTGTGGCTTACATACACTAATTGAATATTTCAGTAGTTTTAAATTAAAAAAATTATGAGCTCTTCCAAATATCTTAAGTGACGAATAAATTCAAGAAGATCTGTCAATTTTTAATCATTTCAACGTTTTGACGGATATGTCATCCCTTGCTCAAATAATTAACCAATTCTTGTCTAGCAACATGACTTTTGCCTGAATTTTTTTTGATAATGTCGAGCGATGACATAGTGTCATCCAATTTAAATTAAAGTTGTGTAAACGTCGCTTTAATCTCAGCTGGTCCTTGCAGTCAGCGGGTTCGACCACAAGCCGCATTAGGTCAAAACACATTATTTTAAATGAATACACTAATAACGCACAGTAACCAAAACGCAAAATTATATTTAAAAGACAAAGCCCAACTTTTCAATAAAAAATGTCATAAAATAATCGTTGTGCCAGTTTTCACCTTCTTGAACTTGAACGCTGACTTGTAGTAGCCATGGCAGAACTTACTGACCCATTTTAGACTTGTCGATTAGCTCCCACCGATCATAACAGTGAAATAGCTAAGGGGCTAGTTAACTCATTGTCAACAAATAACCATTTTTGGATGGAATCTGTATCACGTAATTAACAAGCTTATTTAATATCGTATTTAACATTTATTAAATAGGTTCTTACTTCGAAACTTTATACATGTCCTGAAACCAGCAGTGGTGGACAGTCACACAAATGTAGCAAAAGGTTTATCAGCGTAAGTGGTAAATTATTTTATTAAATTTTCCAACAGATTGAGTGACATTTACGCTATACTCTGCTGGTATGCAATCGGAAATTTGCCGAAAGGCCACAAATACTATAATATGCACACAAAGACGGCATAATGCATTCCATATTCGTGGCACTTTTAGTTTGGATGTTCCTTTCAAAAAGTATTTTTAAAAATCCGAGATTGGAAGGAAAGAACTCCACAATCATTTCGATTCAAGAAGCAGCTCCACTCACTCAGTGGTAGATGGGAATGGGACGATTTAATATAAAAAGAAAATATAAAACGAAATTTGTATTTCCAAATTTTGAAATCAGGCGAAGCGCTGAGCTTTTCGGAGGATGCAAATTATACCCGCCATGGCCCAGAGGATACGGGAAGTGCTGACGACGACAGCAGCTCAGAGTATTCCATGATGCCATCATCTTCCGAGGATGAGCAGTCATCCGACGACCATGATTGATTTTTTTAGCGTCAGGAAAAAGTGGAACATAATGAATTTAAAAAGCAGTTGAATAATAAAATAATTCAAAAGGTCAAAATTGCTCATGGCGTGTTACCCTTGAAAGAGTACGACGTTAAAAGTTTCTACGATCCCGGTTACGCAAGTGAGATACCGATGACTGATTTAATGATGGTCATTATCATCTTGTAGGGATTTGTATAAAAAATAATTTTTGCACCTGTGCTTTTTGCACTTGTAATTTTTGCCCTTATTCTGCATTTTGCTTGGAAAAAAATATATCATTAATAGAGAAAAGTACAATACACAACCAGAAGATTAAGCAAATATGTTTTAGATATGTTTCATTTGTCTCAATCCGACATTTTCTTAAATCAATAAAATAATCTAATTAGTAAATATAGCACATTTCGTGACTAAACAACGATAGGTGTGCTCTGCAATAATATCCTCGAGTGCCATTGTGCCCTTGGGTGAAAGTCAACTTTCAAGTTGCTTGCTACCAGATTAGTAATCAAAACTCCTCAATGGGCTGGACAGATGAACTCTAGGTATAGTGACCCCAGGTGTATACCAAATTGTTGAAGGAACCGTTTTGGTCTCACGTGCCAAGGGACGATAAAAGCTTCAGGGCCCTTGTGCCCTTTCGTCCTAGTCAACTTTCAACTTTCTTTATACCACCTAGTTTTTCTCCAGGGCCCTTAACGTCAAAGCCTGGTGACCCAACCTAAGTGGCAAATTGTTAAAGGCACTTTTTTGGTCTGACGTGACAAGGTTTGCCACAACCTGGGTCGAAGGTGTTATTCTGTTATCGTTAAAAAACATAATATGTTGTGACACAATTGATTGACAAGTTTGGCTTTATATTTTAAAGTCAATTGTGCGTTATTAGAGTACTCTTTAAAAACTTAATTTAAAAATTGTGTTTTGAGTCAATGCGGCATGTGGTCGAACCCGCTGACGGCAAGTACCCGCTGAAACTATTGCTACCTGTTGTAGAAACGGTTTTATAACAGTTCTTGAAAATTAAGTGAGTTAAATTTTGGAATGTAATAAACAAGTGGTGCTATAAGAAGAAGAACCATGGATTGATTATTTCAGTAAAGAGGCGAACAATCTTAAAATCTTCACACAAGCCTCTCTTGGGTAATGTCACTCAACTACTGGCATATGTCACGTCGCTTCAACTTTATACTAGAGGATTTTTTAATTACACGTAATCGCAAGATAATTCCGCGAAAGTATTCCAGTGTTCACGAAATATTTCGTCGTATAAAACCGAAACGAGCAACACATTTTTGAATACTGACAGTTCAGGAATTTTTCACTCGAATTTCTTTAAACATTGCTGCGAGCTGAACCAGCTCTCGGAAAATGGTTGCGGTTACAAAACAACTACAGTTTTGTATGGCTGTTCTATTTGTAATTTTCTTCTCAGCCCATGGCTACCCACCACAACAAACTTTTCTGCAAACCACCATTGTCTCAGATTTGCTTGGTATGCTCTCGGAATGCCACATTCGAATTTTTATGGACACCAAAATCCACCGACTGTCGGCATCGTTATATCAAATCTTTGATACGTTGGGAACCTCAGAAAAGGTGGTATATACCTTGTTAGACTTTGATTACTTCACAGCGACGGGTCTTAAATTATACAATCTATCGAAACAATGGTTGGGGCCAATTCAACATCAACGTATTTCCCTTGTGCATTTGTATTTGGAAACGTATTCAATATGTGGCGTTCACTGTGTATATCAATCTGGATATCAAATCCTAAATTTCTACTATTTGTGCAGTCAGAATCAGCCGACTACTCATACTTCAGAAAAATAGTAAATAACGTTTCACAGTCTCACTACATATTATCATACCTTTTTGCCGTTACTAATTTCACAGATGTGTATATAGTATGTACAACGTGTCCTGTAAAATTGGTATGGAAAGTCAGCAATAGTAGTCAGCTGGCTTCAGCAAATACCCTGGTTTCCACATTCACAAATTTCAATGGAAAATATATACAAAACCAGATGCTTCGAATGGCGAAAGGGGACCCAGTAAGTAATTGTCAGGATTATACTCGCTTCGTACAAAAGGCATACGTCCCGGATATTCAATATTGCGTGATGCTTACTATCAGCCAACGTCTGAACCTATCGTTTGACGACCGAGCCCTCGACACTCTCGCCGATTCGAGTCTTGTGATATGGAAGACATACGTCATGAACAACGCTTATCAAAAATATCCATGGGTATGCTGCAGATTATCGAATGTGCATTCCAACCTCAACCGACAGCATATATAGTGATAAAGGATACAAATAGCATCCATGATGATGGAATGGAAGGGATGCTTGATATATTGTTATGGTGGATGCTGGCAATAACCAATTTAATTATGAGATCATCTGCGGTTTTGTCTGCCATTATCGTATTTAAGATAAAAGTGCGCTCGGCCAATTTACAGGAACGGGCAATGATGGTCACAAGAACATTTATCGGCCCAGGATTATATCGGAATCTAAAACGGCAATTATGTTGTTGGAGACACACTATATTTCATTTCGTAAATAAACTCATATGGGCGTTGACAATGACCACACTAGTTAGTACGACATACAAAGCAGGACTTACGACATTTCTTTCACGATCACCCAGCCCAACATATCCAAACGATCTTAAAGACCTGGTAGACGCTACACAGCTTATATTAACATTTCGTCGAATAACTGGTTCTGGACATACCTTCGCACGTAAAGATGACATTGGAAAGAATCATTGCTTCAAAGAGCGCATCTGGTCTAACGTATCCAGAATATTACACACGTTTTCAGAGTTTGCTTAAGCATTTCCCATCAAACATCGCGGGCATGCGGAATTTTACATCCAGAGCTTACGCATTGGCTAAGCTTCCCGAATTAATTACTGAATCCGAACTAGATGACAAGAGGTTGCAATATGCCATATTCGATGGTTATCGATTTGTCGTTATGCAGCAAGACCTATGCAGGGTTTTTCTACCGTTCAAATGGGTTTCGCCAATTATTGTTGTCGATAAGCTCATGACAACACGACCCTTTGTTGTAAATCGAAACTACTTTTATCCCATTTTTAAGCGTATTCTAGGGGACCTGCTAGGGGCGGGTTTATATCAGAAATGGGACCAATATTCTGGTGATGTTGCTGCGTTAAAAAATTTCGTCGAATTAAAATCGTTAATTGGTAGTCTATATAAAAAGGTTAACGATTCCAATCGAATTATGCATAGTTACCATTCGTCACTTCGTCATTCACGAGTGCCGGCCGGATTTATTTCAAAGAAATCAACACCGTTAACGATAGCAGATTTAAAAGTAATATGGTTTTTGTTTATTATATTCTTGTCCTCAGCAATATTTCTTGAAATATTTCAACGGCGAAAAAATTAGCAATCATTATTATTCCACTTTGAATTAACAAACTATGCAAGCATGTTGTATTGTAATTTTGCAGTTCGTAGCTGGGTTGTAAATAATTACAACCGGTACCGAACAAAGCCGCAGTTGTTGTCAGTGGAGACGGAATATAAAATATCTGAGCAGGGTCTTGAAGATCCAAGGTAGCTATAATTTGATTATAGAAATGATTGAAAAGATACGCTACCATTATGGCCTCATACGGTTACTACAATAAACAGATTTATGTGCTGCTGATAACATAACGCGTACAGTAACTTGTAACGTTTTAGTGGTGGCGTAAGATAACTCCTTCGTAACGGGAAAAATAGGTGCGCAGCTTCACGGATATCCCTAGAAGCAACCATTTAATTATCGAAAAGCACGAAACCATACGCGATCCTTATGACACTATATGGTTACTATAATATTTGTATTAATGTGCAACTGATTTTTATTTATGTGATGTTGTCAAAATGGAAGTACTACGGAAAAAAGGTTACCCTGAGCTAGTGTACCATTCTACTTCTAGTCAAATTTCCAGAGTTTACTGATGTACAGCTCGCGTATGCAAAAATCGGAGTAGTGTCAGGATTAAGAATTTGGAAATAATAAATGTATGAAAATCACAAAATGTCGAATTTTTACTCCAGAAATGAGTATTGGTGACTAAGGTGCATCTGACCGTGTCCACCCAATCCGTACTTACAATGCCACAATTTAAGATTTTGCGATCTTCACATTTTCATAATGCATTTTTAAAATTAAATAAATATATTCTGAATTATGTATACCTTTTGCGTCATTAAACGTTAATGTAAAATAAATAGTACGAATTGGTACACATTCACGGAATCGAAATAACGCCAACCGTTCATGTCATTTGAAGGTTTACACATTGTTGAATTTCTGACATGGTGAAACAATGATTAAAGTGATGATAAATTGAGTTGCTTGTCGAGCTGGGACGGAAAGCTTCATCTTCAAATTCAACCCGGAAGTCCATAAATACTTGGTTAACTGGAGCATTCAGCTTACAAGCATTGTCGCTGATTTCGATGACATTGGAAAACTGACAGAATTACAAACTCGCCGTATTTACATACTATTTCAAAATGTTCCTAAATGTATATTTATAGCAGATTTATTTAATGAAATAAAGTCGACCTGGAATTGTATTCAAATGAATCGTGCGGTATGCATTAATAAATATATAACAAGAGCCGTGTAGCGGTTTCATGAAGACCACCCGTTACAGAAGCACTTGCACATCATATATTTCTTCTACAACGGGTTCAATATTATAACACAGCACTATTCAATATATCGCCAAGGTAATAACAATTTATGAATGCTAAGCCCAGGTTAAATTTGCCAAATGCTAAGCCCAGGTTAAATTTGCCAAATGCTAAGCCCAGGTTAAATTTTCCAAATGATAAGCCCAGGTTAAATTTTCCAAATGCTAAGCCCAGGTTAAATTTTCCAAATGCTAAGCCCAGGTTACATTTTCTAAATGCTAAGCCCAGGTTAAACTTTCCAAATGCTAGACCCAGGTTACATTTTCCTATTGCTAAGCCAAAGGTAAATTCTCCAAATAATAAGCAAAGGGCAAATTTTCCAAATGCTAAACCAAAGGCAAATTTTCCAAATGCTAAGCCAAACACAAATTTTCCAAACGCTAAGCCAAACGGAAATTCTCCAAATGCTAAGCCAAACGCAACTTTTCCAAATGCTAAGCGAAAGGCAAATTTTCATGCAAAATAGAGTTTTCCGACATTGAATTATGCGAAATTGAATTTTCCGATATTTAATTATGCGAAATTGAATTTCCCGACATTGAATTATGCGAAATTGAATTTTCGGACATTGAATTATGCGAAATTGCATTTTCCGACATTGAATTATACGAAATTGAATTTTCCGAGATATAATTATACGAAATTGAATTTTCCGATATTGAATTATGCGAAATTGAATTTTCCGATATTGAATTATGCGAAATTGAATTTTCCGACATTGAATTATGCGAAATTGAATTTTCCGATATTGAATTATGCGAAATTGAATTTTCGGACATTAAATTATGCGAAATTGCATTTTCCGACATTGAATAATACGAAATTGAATTTTCCGAGATATAATTATGCGAAATTGAATTTTCCGATATTGAATTATGCGAAATTGAATTTTCCGAGATATAATTATGCGGAATTGCATTTTCCGACACTGAATTATGCGAAATTGAATTTTCCGACATTGAATTATGCAAAATTCAATTTTCCGACATTCAATTATGCGAAATTTAATTTTCCGACATTGAATTATGCGAAATTAATTTTTCCGACATTGAATTATGCGAAATTCAATTTTCCGACATTCAATTATGCGAAATTTAATTTTCCGACATTGAATTATGCGAAATTAATTTTTCCGACATTGAATTATGCAAAATTGAATTTTCCGATATTGAATTATGCGAAATTCAATTTTCGGACATTAAAATATGCGAAATTGAATTTTCTGACATTGAATTATGCGAAATTAATTTTCCGAGATATAGTTATATGAAATTGAATTTTCCGGCATTGAATTATGCGAAATTGAATTTTCCGAGATATAGTTATATGAAATTGAATTTTCCGACATTGAATTATGCGAAATTGAATTTTCCGACATTGAATTATGCGAAATTGAATTTTCCGATATTAAATTATGCGAAATTGAATTTTCCGATATTGAATTATGCGAAATTGAATTATCCGATATTGAATTATGCGAAATTGAATTTTCCGATATTGAATTATGCGAAATTGAATTTTCGGACATTAAATTATGCGAAATTGCATTTTCCGACATTGAATAATACGAAATTGAATTTTCCGAGATATAATTATGCGAAATTGAATTTTCCGATATTGAATTATTCGAAATTGAATTTTCCGATATTGAATTATGCGAATTGAATTTTCCGACATTGAATTATGCGAAATTGAATTTTCCGACATTGAATTATGCGAAATTGATTTTTCCGAGATATAAATATGCGAAATTGAATTTTCCGACATTGGATTATACGAAATTGAATTTTCCGACATTGAATTATGCGAAATTGATTTTTCCGAGATATTATTATGCGAAATTAATTTTTCCGACATTGAATTATGCAAAATTGAATTTTCCGACATTGAATTATGCGAAATTGATTTTTCCGAGATATAAATATGCGAAATTGAATTTTCCGACATTGGATTATACGAAATTGAATTTTCCGACATTGAATTATGCGAAATTGATTTTTCCGAGATATTATTATGCGAAATTGAATTTTCCGACATTGAATTATGCGAAATTGATTTTTCCGAGATATTATTATGCGAAATTGAATTTTCCGACATTGGATTATACGAAATTGAATTTTCCGACATTGAGTTATACGAAATTGAATTTTCCGACATTGAATTATGCGAAATTCAATTTTCCGAGATATAGTTATGCGAAATTGAAGTTTCCGATATTGAATTATGCGAAATTGAATTTTGCGACATTGAATTATGCGAAATTGAATTTTGCGACATTGAATTATGCAAAATTGAATTTTCCGACATTGAATTATGCGAAATTCAATTTTCCGACATTCAATTATGCGAAATTTAATTTTCCGACATTGAATTATGCGAAATTAATTTTTCCGACATTGAATTATGCAAAATTGAATTTTCCGATATTGAATTATGCGAAATTCAATTTTCGGACATTAAAATATGCGAAATTGAATTTTCTGACATTGAATTATGCGAAATTAATTTTCCGAGATATAGTTATATGAAATTGAATTTTCCGGCATTGAATTATGCGAAATTGAATTTTCCGAGATATAGTTATATGAAATTGAATTTTCCGACATTGAATTATGCGAAATTGAATTTTCCGACATTGAATTATGCGAAATTGAATTTTCCGAGATATAGTTATATGAAATTGAATTTTCCGACATTGAATTATGCGAAATTGAATTTTCCGAGATATAGTTATATGAAATTGAATTTTCCGACATTGAATTATGCGAAATTGAATTTTCGGACATTGAATTATGCGAAATTGCATTTTCCGACATTGAATTATACGAAATTGAATTTTCCGAGATATAATTATGCGAAATTGAATTTTCCGATATTGAATTATTCGAAATTGAATTTTCCGAGATATAGTTATATGAAATTGAATTTTCCGACATTGAATTATGCGAAATTGAATTTTCCGAGATATAGTTATATGAAATTGAATTTTCCGACATTGATTTATGCGAAATTGAATTTTCGGACATTGAATTATGCGAAATTGAATTTTCGGACATTGAATTATGCGAAATTGCATTTTCCGACATTGAATTATATGAAATTGAATTTTCCGACATTGAATTATGCGAAATTGAATTTTCCGACATTGAATTATGCGAAATTGAATTTTCCGAGATATAGTTATATGAAATTGAATTTTCCGACATTGAATTATGCGAAATTGAATTTTCCGAGATATAGTTATATGAAATTGAATTTTCCGACATTGATTTATGCGAAATTGAATTTTCGGACATTGAATTATGCGAAATTGAATTTTCGGACATTAAATTATGCGAAATTGCATTTTCCGACATTGAATAATACGAAATTGAATTTTCCGAGATATAATTATGCGAAATTGAATTTTCCGATATTGAATTATTCGAAATTGAATTTTCCGATATTGAATTATGCGAATTGAATTTTCCGACATTGAATTATGCGAAATTGAATTTTCCGACATTGAATTATACGAAATTGAATTTTCCGAGATATAATTATGCGAAATTGAAGTTTCCGATATTGAATTATGCGAAATTGAATTTTGCGACATTGAATTATGCGAAATTCAATTTTCCGAGATATAATTATGCGAAATTGAAGTTTCCGACATTGAATTATGCGAAATTGAATTTTCCGACATTGAATTATGCGAAATTCAATTCTCCGACATTGAATTATGCGAAATTGAATTTTCCGACATTGAATTATGCGAAATTGAATTTTCCGAGATATAATTATGCGAAATTGAAGTTTCCGATATTGAATTATGCGAAATTGAATTTTGCGACATTGAATTATGCGAAATTCAATTTTCCGAGATATAATTATGCGAAATTGAAGTTTCCGATATTGAATTATGCGAAATTGAATTTTCCGACATTGAATTATGCGAAATTCAATTTTCCGACATTGAATTATGCGAAATTCAATTTTCCGACATTGAATTATGCGAAATTGAATTTTCTGACATTGAATTATGCGAAATTAATTTTTCCGACATTGGATTATACGAAATTGAATTTTCCGACGATGAGTTATACGAAATTGAATTTTCCGACATTGAATTATGCGAAATTGAATTTTCCGAGATATAATTATATGAAATTGAATTTTCCGACATTGAATTATGCGAAATTGAATTTTCCGACATTGAATTATGCGAAATTGAATTTTCCGAGATATAGTTATATGAAATTAATTTTTCCGACATTGAATTATGCGAAATTGAATTTTCCGAGATATAGTTATATGAAATTGAATTTTCCGACATTGAACTATGCGAAATTGCATTTTCCGAGACTTAATTATGCGAAATTTAATTTCCGAGACTTAATTATGCGAAATTGAATTATGCGAAATTCAATTTTCGGACATTGAATTATGCGAAATTGAATTTTCTGACATTGAATTATGCGAAATTGAATTTTCCGATATTGAATTATGCGAAATTGAATTATCCGATATTGAATTATGCGAAATTGAATTTTCCGACATTGAATTATGCGAAATTGAATTTTCCGAGATATAATTATGCGAAATTGAAGTTTCCGATATTGAATTATGCGAAATTGAATTTTCCGACATTGAATTATGCGAAATTCAATTTTCCGACATTGAATTATGCGAAATTAATTTTTCCGACATTTAATTATACGAAATTGAATTTTCCGAGATATAGTTATGTGAAATTGAATTTTCCGAGATATAATTATGCGAAATTGAATTTTCCGACATTGAATTATGCGAAATTGAATTTTCCGACATTGAATTATGCGAAATTGAATTTTCCGATATTGAATTATGCGAAATTGAATTTTCCGACATTGAATTATGCGAAATTGAATTTTCCGATATTAAATTATGCGAAATTGAATTTTCCGATATTGAATTATGCGAAATTGAATTATCCGATATTGAATTATGCGAAATTGAATTTTCCGATATTGAATTATGCGAAATTGAATTTTCCGACATTGAATTATGCGAAATTGTATTTTCCGATATTAAATTATGCGAAATTGAATTTTCCGATATTGAATTATGCGAAATTGAATTATCCGATATTGAATTATGCGAAATTGAATTATCCGATATTGAATTATGCGAAATTGAATTATCCGATATTGAATTATGCGAAATTGAATTTTCCGATATTGAATTATGCGAAATTGTATTTTCCGATATTAAATTATGCGAAATTGAATTTTCCGATATTGAATTATGCGAAATTGAATTATCCGATATTGAATTATGCGAAATTGAATTATCCGATATTGAATTATGCGAAATTGAATTATCCGATATTGAATTATGCGAAATTGAATTTTCCGATATTGAATTATGCGAAATTGAGTTTTCCGACACTGAATTATGCGAAATTGAGTTTTCCGACACTGAATTATGCGAAATTGAATTTGCCGACATTGAAGTATGCAAAATTGAATTTTCCGACATTGAATGATGCGAAATTGAATTTTCCGTGATTTAAATATGCGAAATTGAATTATCCGATATTGAATTATGCGAAATTGAATGATGCGAAATTGACTTTTCCGATATTGAATTATGCGAAATTGAATTTTTCGACATTGAATTATGCGAAATTGAATTTTCCGATATTGAATTATGCGAAATTGAATTTTCCGACATTGCATTTTGCGAAATTGAATTTTCCGATATTGAATTATGCGAAATTGAATTTTCCGATATTGAATTATGCGAAATTGAATTTTCCGACATTGAATTATGCGAAATTGAATTTTCCGACATTGAATTATGCGAAATTGAAATCTCCGATATTGAATTATCCGATATTGAATTATGCGAAATTGAATTTTCCGATATTGAATTATGCGAAATTGAAATCTCCGATATTGAATTATCCGATATTGAATTATCCGATATTGAATTATGCGAAATTGAATTTTCCGACATTGAATTATGTGAAATTGAAATCTCCGAAATTGAATTATCCGATATTGAATTATGCGAAATTGAATTTTCCGACATTGAATTATGTGAAATTGAAATCTCCGATATTGAATTATCCGATATTGAATTATGCGAAATTGAATTTTCCGACATTGAATTATGTGAAATTGAAATCTCCGATATTGAATTATCCGATATTGAATTATCCGATATTGAATTATGCGAAATTGAATTTTCCGATATTGAATTATGCGAAATTGAATTTTCCGACATTGAATTATGCGAAATTGAATTTTCCGATATTGAATTATGCGAAATTGAATTTTCCGACATTGAATTATGCGAAATTGAATTTTCCGACATTGAATTATGTGAAATTGAAATCTCCGATATTGAATTATCCGATATTGAATTATCCGATATTGAATTATCCGATATTGAATTATGCGAAATTGAATTATCCGACATTGAATTATGTGAAATTGAAATCTCCGATATTGAATAATCCGATATTGAATTATGCGAAATTGTATTTTCCGATATTAAATTATGAGAAATTGAATTTTCCGATATTGAATTATGCGAAATTGAATTATCCGATATTGAATTATGCGAAATTGAATTATCCGATATTGAATTATGCGAAATTGAATTATCCGATATTGAATTATGCGAAATTGAATTTTCCGATATTGAATTATGCGAAATTGAGTTTTCCGACACTGAATTATGCGAAATTGAATTTGCCGACATTGAAGTATGCAAAATTGAATTTTCCGACATTGAATGATGCGAAATTGAATTTTCCGTGATTTAAATATGCGAAATTGAATTATCCGATATTGAATTATGCGAAATTGAATGATGCGAAATTGACTTTTCCGATATTGAATTATGCGAAATTGAATTTTTCGACATTGAATTATGCGAAATTGAATTTTCCGATATTGAATTATGCGAAATTGAATTTTCCGACATTGCATTTTGCGAAATTGAATTTTCCGATATTGAATTATGCGAAATTGAATTTTCCGAGATATAGTTATATGAAATTGAATTTTCCGAGATATAGTTATATGAAATTGAATTTTCCGACATTGAATTATGCGAAATTGAATTTTCCGAGATATAGTTATATGAAATTGAATTTTCCGACATTGATTTATGCGAAATTGAATTTTCGGACATTGAATTATGCGAAATTGAATTTTCGGACATTGAATTATGCGAAATTGCATTTTCCGACATTGAATTATATGAAATTGAATTTTCCGACATTGAATTATGCGAAATTGAATTTTCCGACATTGAATTATGCGAAATTGAATTTTCCGAGATATAGTTATATGAAATTGAATTTTCCGACATTGAATTATGCGAAATTGAATTTTCCGAGATATAGTTATATGAAATTGAATTTTCCGACATTGATTTATGCGAAATTGAATTTTCGGACATTGAATTATGCGAAATTGAATTTTCGGACATTAAATTATGCGAAATTGCATTTTCCGACATTGAATAATACGAAATTGAATTTTCCGAGATATAATTATGCGAAATTGAATTTTCCGATATTGAATTATTCGAAATTGAATTTTCCGATATTGAATTATGCGAATTGAATTTTCCGTGATTTAATTATGCGAAATTGAATTTTCCGATATTGAATTATGCGGAATTGAATTTTCCGACATTGAATTATGCGAAATTGAATTTTCCGACATTGAATTATACGAAATTGAATTTTCCGAGATATAATTATGCGAAATTGAAGTTTCCGATATTGAATTATGCGAAATTGAATTTTGCGACATTGAATTATGCGAAATTCAATTTTCCGAGATATAATTATGCGAAATTGAAGTTTCCGATATTGAATTATGCAAAATTGAATTTTCCGACATTGAATTATGCGAAATTCAATTTTCCGACATTGAATTATGCGAAATATAATTTTCCGACATTGAATTATGCGAAATTGAATTTTCTGACATTGAATTATGCGAAATTAATTTTTCCGACATTGGATTATACGAAATTGAATTTTCCGACGATGAGTTATACGAAATTGAATTTTCCGACATTGAATTATGCGAAATTGAATTTTCCGAGATATAATTATATGAAATTGAATTTTCCGACATTGAATTATGCGAAATTGAATTTTCCGACATTGAATTATGCGAAATTGAATTTTCCGAGATATAGTTATATGAAATTAATTTTTCCGACATTGAATTATGCGAAATTGAATTTTCCGAGATATAGTTATATGAAATTGAATTTTCCGACATTGAACTATGCGAAATTGCATTTTCCGAGACTTAATTATGCGAAATTTAATTTCCGAGACTTAATTATGCGAAATTGAATTATGCGAAATTCAATTTTCGGACATTGAATTATGCGAAATTGAATTTTCTGACATTGAATTATGCGAAATTAATTTTTCCGACATTGGATTATACGAAATTGAATTTTCCGACGATGAGTTATACGAAATTGAATTTTCCGACATTGAATTATGCGAAATTGAATTTTCCGAGATATAATTATGCGAAATTGAAGTTTCCGATATTGAATTATGCGAAATTGAATTTTCCGACATTGAATTATGCGAAATTCAATTTTCCGACATTGAATTATGCGAAATTAATTTTTCCGACATTTAATTATACGAAATTGAATTTTCCGAGATATAGTTATGTGAAATTGAATTTTCCGAGATATAATTATGCGAAATTGAATTTTCCGACATTGAATTATGCGAAATTGAATTTTCCGACATTGAATTATGCGAAATTGAATTTTCCGATATTGAATTATGCGAAATTGAATTTTCCGACATTGAATTATGCGAAATTGAATTTTCCGATATTGAATTATGCGAAATTGTATTTTCCGATATTAAATTATGCGAAATTGAATTTTCCGATATTGAATTATGCGAAATTGAATTATCCGATATTGAATTATGCGAAATTGAATTATCCGATATTGAATTATGCGAAATTGAATTATCCGATATTGAATTATGCGAAATTGAATTTTCCGATATTGAATTATGCGAAATTGTATTTTCCGATATTAAATTATGCGAAATTGAATTTTCCGATATTGAATTATGCGAAATTGAATTATCCGATATTGAATTATGCGAAATTGAATTATCCGATATTGAATTATGCGAAATTGAATTATCCGATATTGAATTATGCGAAATTGAATTTTCCGATATTGAATTATGCGAAATTGAGTTTTCCGACACTGAATTATGCGAAATTGAATTTGCCGACATTGAAGTATGCAAAATTGAATTTTCCGACATTGAATGATGCGAAATTGAATTTTCCGTGATTTAAATATGCGAAATTGAATTATCCGATATTGAATTATGCGAAATTGAATGATGCGAAATTGACTTTTCCGATATTGAATTATGCGAAATTGAATTTTTCGACATTGAATTATGCGAAATTGAATTTTCCGATATTGAATTATGCGAAATTGAATTTTCCGACATTGCATTTTGCGAAATTGAATTTTCCGATATTGAATTATGCGAAATTGAATTTTCCGATATTGAATTATGCGAAATTGAATTTTCCGACATTGAATTATGCGAAATTGAATTTTCCGACATTGAATTATGCGAAATTGAAATCTCCGATATTGAATTATCCGATATTGAATTATGCGAAATTGAATTTTCCGATATTGAATTATGCGAAATTGAAATCTCCGATATTGAATTATCCGATATTGAATTATCCGATATTGAATTATGCGAAATTGAATTTTCCGACATTGAATTATGTGAAATTGAAATCTCCGAAATTGAATTATCCGATATTGAATTATGCGAAATTGAATTTTCCGACATTGAATTATGTGAAATTGAAATCTCCGATATTGAATTATCCGATATTGAATTATGCGAAATTGAATTTTCCGACATTGAATTATGTGAAATTGAAATCTCCGATATTGAATTATCCGATATTGAATTATCCGATATTGAATTATGCGAAATTGAATTTTCCGATATTGAATTATGCGAAATTGAATTTTCCGACATTGAATTATGCGAAATTGAATTTTCCGATATTGAATTATGCGAAATTGAATTTTCCGACATTGAATTATGCGAAATTGAATTTTCCGACATTGAATTATGTGAAATTGAAATCTCCGATATTGAATTATCCGATATTGAATTATCCGATATTGAATTATCCGATATTGAATTATGCGAAATTGAATTATCCGACATTGAATTATGTGAAATTGAAATCTCCGATATTGAATAATCCGATATTGAATTATGCGAAATTGTATTTTCCGATATTAAATTATGAGAAATTGAATTTTCCGATATTGAATTATGCGAAATTGAATTATCCGATATTGAATTATGCGAAATTGAATTATCCGATATTGAATTATGCGAAATTGAATTATCCGATATTGAATTATGCGAAATTGAATTTTCCGATATTGAATTATGCGAAATTGAGTTTTCCGACACTGAATTATGCGAAATTGAATTTGCCGACATTGAAGTATGCAAAATTGAATTTTCCGACATTGAATGATGCGAAATTGAATTTTCCGTGATTTAAATATGCGAAATTGAATTATCCGATATTGAATTATGCGAAATTGAATGATGCGAAATTGACTTTTCCGATATTGAATTATGCGAAATTGAATTTTTCGACATTGAATTATGCGAAATTGAATTTTCCGATATTGAATTATGCGAAATTGAATTTTCCGACATTGCATTTTGCGAAATTGAATTTTCCGATATTGAATTATGCGAAATTGAATTTTCCGATATTGAATTATGCGAAATTGAATTTTCCGACATTGAATTATGCGATATTGAATTATGCGAAATTGAATTATCCGATATTGAATTATGCGAAATTGAATTATCCGATATTGAATTATGCGAAATTGAATTTTCCGATATTGAATTATGCGAAATTGTATTTTCCGATATTAAATTATGCGAAATTGAATTTTCCGATATTGAATTATGCGAAATTGAATTATCCGATATTGAATTATGCGAAATTGAATTATCCGATATTGAATTATGCGAAATTGAATTATCCGATATTGAATTATGC